>JAJTTS010000004.1:1493902-1632170 GCA_036971165.1 Arthrobotrys iridis
TTATTTTTTTTTTTTTTTAATTTTTTTTTATAGAAAAATGAGTTCATGTCGACAATGACCTGGCGTTTCTTGGGGATTCTATCGTTTTTCTCGGTTTATTCCTTTCAGTCGATTTCTCTTTCCGTTTCGTTGTATTCCCGGCGTCGGATTTGTTCTCTCTTTTTTTTTCCTACATTGCTGCTATGCTCTGTTTCATCATCGTCCTAACGACCAAAAAAAAGGCATGGCGCTGTTTTCGCATCTTTTCTTTCATTTCTTCGACCTTTCGCATAAGTCTTCCGAAGGATTTTAAAAAAGTTCTAGTTTTTGTTATAAAAAGTGCTGAGGTTTTTTTTAATTCCCTCCTCTCTTATTCAGCCGGGTGGGGCGTTTTCTCGGAACGGAAATCCAGGGAAAACAAGTTCTGCTTTTTCATCTTTCATAGCCTTGTGTATGTACTACTATAGCTGCTTTGACAAAATACTACCACTTAATCAGAATCAAACATCGCGTCTTATCTAGTGTGTAATGTGAAATATAGGTATGTACCTCTGATAATGAAATTTTATAGAAACATTCAAAGATTAGATTTTTAAAGTCAAGAAACCTCTTGCAAGAGTAGTGATGTTTCTTCTTCTTCTTCTTCTGCTTCACCAAGAAAGAAATAAAAAAGTAGTACCATAACTACATATATCTCCTGATGCTACTGCTATGCGCCCATACATTTACACCCCCCTTCCCATCGGTCTAATGAGTTAATTAATTACAAAAACGAGTAGTAATAACTTTTTTTTTTTCTTTCGTCAATTGTGATGTCTTTTTTTTTTCTGTTCCCCTTTGCGCAATTTAGGGTTGGTTTGGGTTTTTTTTTTACCAACTATTCAGTGCAGTACATCCCACCCCTTTCGTTTCCCAAGAATGTCGTATAAGTATGTCGAAAATTTCAAAGTCAAAAGTCGAGTCAAATGGTAAGAGGAAGATTATATAGAAATTATATCCCTCCTGGACCTGACGGGTCACTGCACCTAATGATCTAGGAGAGTAAAAGGAAGAGAAGAAAAGAAAAAAGTATGAATCGCCGTTTTTATATATATAGAAACCCATCCCCTCTGTACCGAGTCTATATTGATAGTAAAGGAGGATAAAAATTTCAAGGGTTTCGCATTATTTCATATTTTTAATAACGTTTCGGTGTTTTCGTCTTTCTACATGATGATGGCGGGAACTATGAAAAAGATACTATGTTAGTCTTTGTCTCGGTAAAATAGATAGATAAATAGATATTTAGTGGAGCTTACCATCGATATTCGCCTTGATGGTCTTATGGGGCAGGATGGAGCCACCATTGACATAAACCTCATCAGCGATCGTGACATCATCTCCCATAACCGTGACGTTCTCCAACCTAGCCCACTTCCCCACCGTGCCGTTCCACCCGACAATGGTGCTCTTGATCCAGGCGTGATCCTTGATCCTCGACCCTTCGAGGACCACTGACCTCTGGATCCTGACACCGTCGCCGATGGTCACGTTGGGTCCAATGGTGACGTTCGGTCCTATCCTGCAGTTGTTTCCGATCTTCGCAGAGGGGTCGATCATGACGTTTCCGCCGTGAACGAAAGATTGCGATTGCGGTGTCAACAGCTTCGATCCCTTCTTCGTCAGCGAAGACAGGAACAGGCAGGTCCCGGACAAAAAGTCCTTGGGCTGTCCGACGTCCATCCAGAAACCTTCCAGATCGAAGGAATGTAGCTGACCATCTCGGGTCATGGCCGGGAAGGTCTCCTGCTCAATGGACGTCGGTCTCAGTTCTATCCTACCAAGAATAGACGGGTTGAGGATATAAATGCCAGCGTTGATTCGGTTTCCGACGAACTCAACCGGCTTCTCAACAAAGCGATCTATCCTTGAGGGGTGACCCGGCTGGTGCACCACCACACCGTATTTCGATGGTTCTTCAACCTTGGTAACGACAATGGTACCTTCATTGCCATGTGTCTTGTGGAAGTCAGCAAGCTGCTGGAAGGGGTAGTCGCAGACGACATCGGAGTTCAGAACAAAGAACGGCGTGTCGTCTTTTCCTAGTATTTCTTCGGCGAGTTTTAGGGGACCGGCAGTGCCCAGTGGCTCGTTCTCGACGGAAAAGGTAATCTTGACGTTATATTGTTCTTCGTACTGTACACCCCGAAAGATTCGCAAGTCATGTTAGTAATAGCTCAAGAAATAAGAGTAGGGCTGAGCCTTCCCCAGAGAGAGAAAAAAAAGAAAGAAAGAAAAAAGGAGCTCGACTGACCTTCTTTAGATGTGCAACCATAACGTCTGGGCGGTAGTTTACGGCCAAAACGATATCAGTTACACCAGCTGCAGCTAAAGCCTCAACTTGGTGCAAGATCATTGGCCGATTGCAAAACTCGACCAATGGCTTTGGAAGTGTGAGCGTCTAGAGCTCCCAGGCGACAAACAAAAAAGAAGCTACGTGTTAGCTGACGAGCCGCAAGGAGCATTTACGCAGCAAAAGTGTGGGTCGGTGAGAAATAAATGGATTTCATAGCTGATGACGCCAGAATTGCTTCGTTCTCAAGTTGTGGAAAGAAGGGCCTTCGGATTCGGAACTGACCAAGGGACGCAGACGGGTACCAAAACCGCCGACAAGAATTAAAGCTTTACGTGAGTTTATACATTAGTAACGGTGTTCCTGCCAATGCAGCTCGATTGCCAATGCGTAGCATACCCTTCATGGTGATATAGAGGATAGAAAAATTCGGACTGTGATATCTGTCCGGATTGCGGTGAAGCTTAAATTAGAATACCCCCTGTCAAATCACAGGCGGATTCTAGTGTTCAAGGGGAGGTGTGAAAACGAGCGACAGCGAAATCGCAAAGGTCGATCGCGAATTCAATTAATAGGAGATTGTGAGCTGTGCGATGGTGATGGGACGAGGGATGGAGGCGGGAGCGGTCAATGGAAACGGATGATATAAATAAGGGGACGAAAAGGAGGCAGGTGGTGGTGTGGTGGTATTGGCGGCGGTGGTGGTGTGGTGGTGCGTTGAGCTGGAGGTCAGCTACTCAGGCTGCTAAGTTAGCTGAGTTGCCCTGCTGGCCTCTTCGGCCAATACAAAGACATTTTGACATTTTATATTAGGAGATCCAATCACCAGACACCTGGCCAAGGGTATCCTATCCTCCACGCCCATCGCCGCCCATTTTAACTGGATGGGGTTAGTCAGGCCCCCAGAAAATGTGGGAATGGGAGGAAAGGGGTCCGCGAGGGTGGGGATATTTCTGTCTGTAGACTAGTAGATGAAATGTACACGACGAAGAATAGGAAGGCAACGATGACGACGGGAAAGGGTAAAAGTATAGGTAGTTTGGACTGTGAAGAATGCGGATCATTTTCGCCCGCTGCGCTTTACAATATTAGAGCAAAAAACATCGGATCAAGCAATATCAATCAGCCCTAGACAGACAAAAGGTTCAACGCCTGTCCCACAGCTCACGTCGGTAAAGTAAAATGAGAAGAGATAAAAAGAAAAGAAAGAAAGAATCAGAATCAGTACACCGGTAAGATTGCAAATCATCCACTAGGGCTCCACCACTTTTAGGTTTGGTTGGATCGCTTGCTCGCCGCTGAATGCGCTCTGCTCAAGTCCACAAAGTTGTGGAAGTACTGAGGCATCTGAATGCTAGGATTCTATTTAGCGCTCATTTGCTTAGCAAACGCGGCAATGACGTCCTCTCTCTTCAACGGCATTTCCAGGCCTTGGTCGCGGTACGTTCCCTGCAATAGACTGTGCATTCGGTTGACGAGCCTCAGGTACTCCGCCTCCGCCTCCTTCAAGACCTTCACCGAAAGTGTGTCGAGGTGGCCCTCATCCCCAAACTGCTTTGTGACACGTTTCACAAGCTGCTTGATCCCGTCTCTAAAATGGTTGCCCGAAATTTCTTTCTGGTTGTCGTTAAGGATTTCTTTGAATTTCAATTTCGTAAATCCCTTCTTACCCAAAATCTCTTCCGGCGTTGAGGTCTGCTCCAACGCTTCAACTCCTTCAACGAAATCCTATTGCGCATCCGGGTCAGCTAACGCAGCCAAGTAAGCTATTTAGTATATTTAACTGCTTACCAGAGTCTTTTCCAAATACTTGCGGATCACAGCACCAACATATAAGGCCATATGCTCCTTATACTCTTCCTCCGCCTTTTGCTTCGAGTCTTGCAGCACCGAATTATTACGTACATCAAGTGCCTCGATGTAGCTATCCATATTCTGGATTATCATAATGTGGTAATGAAGGGCTTCTTTGTCCTCCGGATCGACTGTCTGTGCGCCTCCTGCAGAGGATTGCTTTGCAATCGCCTGCATTGCCTCGAACATTGCTTTGTTAAGGATTCCATAGCCGTTGTTTACCAATTCTCGAACTTCCAGACTCTCATCCGTGAGCTGCTCTGGTGGTAGTTGGTCCTCTATTTTGGCCGAGAATAACTACAGAAATACCGTTAGAATAAAGTATGGGCATAGTGCTAGATCTATTGTTTCTCACCGGAAATGATTTTATAAAATCCAGAACAGCGCGCTTCTTCTTAGACTTGACCTTAGTAGCCTCAATCGCACGCACCTGCTCCTTCAAAAAAGAGATAAAGGCGCTTCTCATTTGTTCGCTGAGTTTGAGGAGGCATTTGACCAAGAACTCTTGGTTTGTTCCTTCCCGGAATAAACCTAACTTCTTTTCAATGGCGTAGACGATGCCGACTCCTTGTCTGTAGCTAGTATCAGTAATCAAGACCGCGATAGTAAGGATACGTCCTCAACAGGAGGGGTTGGAGCTTACAAGGGGTCGCCCGACGTGATAACACCGACGAAAGATTGCATTTCGTTAAATAGGAATGCGAATACATCAGTCATGGTCTCGTAAAGTTTCTTCGCAACTTGCTTGTCCTGTTCTGGTACCCGCCTTCGGTTGAGATCACTAGGTCGCCTGTCATCAGGGTGCCCACTTTGCACAAACTCAAGGTAGTTTTGGGCTGAGCTTGAGGACATATGGAAAAATTCGGATAAGAAGTTCTGCTCTGCTGCAACGAGAGGTATTACATCATCGAGGAAGCCGGCAAAACATTCACTTCCCGGTAGCTTTCCGTCTTGTATCCTCTCCCCGGCCGCTTTGGCGCTCGAATCGCTGTTTTGGGTTCGGAATGGTTTGGCACGAGTGGCAGATCTCACGACAAGCCCTCGAACGGAGCTGCCTTCCGAATCCTTCTCGGTGTGCGTAAATACTTTAAGCACCTTGGTGTCAGACTTGAACCACCTTGAAAATCATAAACAATACTCAAAAACTCACAGATCTCCTGGTCTTCGGCCGTTGGTTTCCTCATAATGCCCTTCCAACCCCAAATGTTATTCCCTATCTCCTCGGTAAACTGATCTTTGACGGCTACTGCATATTCTCGAACTAATGTGAGATAGCTGCTTCGATCGATATCCCGGGTGAACAGAATAAGACCGGCAAATTTATATAACGACTGATAAACGTCCATATGTGTGAGTGCTTTTGGTCTTCCGGCTGAACGCACATTTGCCCTTGGCGTCGGCGCCGATCCATCCAACGGCCGAACCAGAGTCATTAAATCTTGCTATGCCCTGGATTAGTTTCAGGATCATAGAAGTAGCAAATTTCGTTAGTTACGTACGCGATATTTGATTTTCATATACTCGATGAGGCGCCTTGAGAACATTCTACTGTCGTCAATGTATCTATCCTTCTTATCTTTCAAAGCCATCATTTTTCCCATTCCAGCCTCCCCTAAAGAGATTCCGTCCAGGTCAGCTTCCCCGGGGGTGGCTTTAGCTCCGGCTCCTGCATTCGTCCCGACCGTCGGATCAATAGTCACGATCGCCTTGTACAAAACACAGAGAGAGCTTTCAATATCCGGTAGATTATCTGCCTGAACCTTGGAGTTCTGCAGTGTCTCGATCTCTTCCGGTGATATGCTGACCGTTTGTAAGAGTTGTTCAAGCTCCTTTTGGAGTGTCTTTTGGTTGGCAGTTTGGACCTGCAAACCTTGGGATTGATTTTCAATATAGGCGATGTCATCTTGCAGACTCTACTCAGTTTGGTGTTCCTGTTAGTGGATAATTCAAGGGACCGTGTCCATGATCGTGCCCATACCATTAATTCGACAGCGTATAATGTAAGTAGGCCGTCGAGCTCATCGCATTGAGCCAATGTTTCATCCAGCTGCTGGGCCAACTCCGCAATTTTAGTCGTATTCGCGGCCTTGTTCTCATCGTCTGTTGCAATCCAGATGTTTCCGCTTTCAACCTTTGCAAGCTCTTGTCGAACCTCGGACTCCAAGGCGTCAATTTTCATGCGCCGACCATCCCAACCAAATTCCTCTAATACCGCGTCTAGGTCTACAGTCATGTTTGTGACATCGATCTGCGCCATGTATTTGCTTCGTGCATTATTCGAAGCAGCTGAACGGCGACGTTTATGACGGGCAGAAAGCAGCGATGTCTTCCCAAGAGGCTTCCCCTCAGGGGGGGCAGGTCCACCTTCTGCATCTGACGCTGGTGCATCAAGAATAACGGTCTTAGTCGCTGGAGATGCATCACGAGAAAGTTCCTGGCGAATAGAGGTTGAATCTGGAGTGCCAGATATATCAATAGATGGAATAGGACGAGAGTCCTGTCTCGAAGACGCACGTTCCGACGGTATTTCAGAAGCGCTTGAGATTGAAGCCTTCTTCAATTCGGGAAGGTTTTGCAGTGCAGGAGATTCTGGGCGCCTGGGTGATTTCTCCGGTATAGTCTCTTGAAGATTACTGCCCTTGCCGCGAAGCAAGTCCTCCTTGGAGATACTGACGCCGACCTTTAAGGTATTTGCAGTCTCACTTTTTAGATCTCTGACCCGTTCAGCCTCTGAAAGTGCCGCCGCTGCTGCCGCGATTGCACTAGCAGCAGGAGCAGGGCTAGGGGTTCCACGCTGTTTGTTGGCTGCTTTGGATAAAGCACCCCCAGCTGCATACGCATCAGCAGCAAGCCTGAACCGATCTGCGATGTTTTTAGATGAGCTCTTATTTGCGAGAGCTAGTCTCGGCCCTTGAGGGAGTGATACGATCGGGGCGGCAGAGGACGGTGTCGACTGTCCCTGAGGTGCTGTGGCTTGCGGAGAATGAGCCTGCGGTGAGATAGCCTGTGGAGACAGAGCCTGCGGCGTAGAGCTTCGTTGCGGTTCCAGGTTCGTTTGAATCGGCTGCATCTGGTTGTTTTTCGGTGACGTTGGGAGACCACCCCTCGGAGCACCTCTCGGAGATGTTGGTAGTCCGCCTGAACTTTGTTGGTTTGATTGGCTAAAGAAGCCATTTCTATTTGGGGTCTCCCCCTGTGATCTCATATCGACGTTGAGCGACGGTGACGATATAGTCGATGGCTCTTCGGCCTTTGGTTGAGTGTCGGCGAACGAATGCTTAGGCTCGTATACCGCTGGTGATATGGGCTGCCTTGTGGATTCATTTGTAGGCCGTCGTTGCATCCTTGGGTTTGCCAATGTGTCAGATAGTCTAGTCTGCAATTCCGGCCTTGTAGGTTCTGTATCGGTGGTGACTGAAGGCCGAGAGCTATGACTTGACACACTTGAAATCTGCCTCGAATGTTCAGCTTGGGAAGGAGTAGAAATAGTTGGAGTAACGGCCGGGCTCTGAGAGTGACCGTTCTGTTGTTCTCCTTGGAAAAGTTCGGAATTTGCTGTGCTCGGTCGCCCTTCTCCTGACAATGCTGTTATCGAATCGAATCCAACGAGCACTGGAGACTTCCCACCAGTGTATTTTTTGAAGATACGGAATAGGGAAGCGACGAAGGCTTCCTTTTCCCGTGAAGTTCTAGTCTGCCAGTAATACGGCTTGCCAATCGTCGCAGTGAACCCCGTACACCCTGGGTCATTCTCGATATGGGTCAGGTCGTCGAGATACCATGATTTCCCAATGCTGAAAGATCCAGTGTTATTCTCCCGAGCCTTGTGTAATCGGACACGACCTGACTTTCGAACAGCGACGATGATGACACGGTTCTTACGGGCGTCCGGGCCGGGTTGGTAGTCTGGAGGCGGTGGAGCAGAGGGGTGGACGGCATCCTCGATGACCCTGACATGAGTAATGTAACATTCAAGTACTATTGGAAATTCGGCACAGCTTTTAGGAACGATGCGACAATGAAAACGGAGGGGAAGAATGATTACGAACGCTGGCCGTCGGCATCAGCTCTACTGAAACAGGACTGCTGGATTCTTGTCCGCTCATTTTCATATATCTCCCGATGACTGGAGGTTGAGTGAGATGTTACAGCCGGAGAGTGTGGAGGTCCACCGGTAGCGCTGGATATGGAAGAGTACGGTGAGGCCATCTTGGAGAACTGACCACCATCCAAGAGATGATACCTGACGTCTGGGAGGAAGCTGGTGGTTTAGGGATGAAGACGCGGGTAACTACTAAAACGGAGCTTGAGCTGGGGATAGATTCAGACACCCATGTCTGATTGGTCCGCGTGGAAGTTTGGGGTTGATATTGTTGGATTGAAAGGCCAGGAAGCTTTGAACAAGACTGGGGTTGATGATGAGGTTCAAGGTGGGAGAGAGCCCGATGGGACGACGGCCGATGGCTTGGAGAGATGGTGGGTGGAGGTAATTGGCGATGGGCTGAGGAGGCGTCGGCCGTTGGGCATGAATATGACGATACGATCCGGACTCAGGAGGGGATATCTGGTCCTATACGTCCCTGGGCGGTGATGCTCTGGGGGTGCTACGGGAGGCGGGCTCCGGGGAGATGGGCTTCCAGCGACGCCTTGGGGCGGCCGTTTCCGCCAAGACAAGGGTTGGCAGCAGGTCGCGGGTTTTGATAANCAGCTGCACCGTCTGATCGACTTTCGCTCGTCGCCAGGTCAATTGTCTTCACCACCTACCTGTGCACTGTCGCCTGACAATAAACATTGTCAAAATACCAAAATGACGGATAAAACCTGGATCTTCAAGCCTAGTAGCGCTTCAAAAGCTGCTGCTGGCGCTTCGACCTCGACCACCACCTCGACAGCCGTGGCCCAGAGCGACCCAGAACTTCTCTCCTTAGTGTCGCACTACCTGAAGTCAAATGGATTCTCCCAGACCAGTCGGAAACTCCTCCAGGAGTCCGAGAAGAGGAAGATCAAGCTCGAGTCTCCAAAGGCCCAATCCCTCTCTGATATATACCAGCGCTTTAGAACAGCAACGGTTGCGGCTACCTCTCCTTCAGCCCAGCTCGCCAGAGAAGCCGCCGATGATACTTCTGATACCCTCAGTGCAAATTCGGCAGCATCCTTAAATATGGCTAAAGACTCAAAACCCAAGAACCCACGGAAGCGCCAGAGATCTGCTTCAGTGTCATCAGATTCGTCATCTGGCTCATCGGGCTCCTCTTCAAGCTCTTCAAGCTCTTCAAGCTCGTCATCATCATCTTCCTCTTCCTCGTCATCCGAATCTGGTTCTAGCTCCTCGTCAGATTCAGACTCAGACTCAGAAAATCCCACCTCTGCATCTTCAGATTCGGACGAAGATGATTCTGCCGAATCCGACTCTTCATCAGATCCTTCCGATAGCAGTTCAGACGACTCGTCAGATGAATCTTCCTCTGATAGCAGTGATAGCGACAGCGGTAGCGATAAGAAGTCCAAGGGGAAAAAGCCTACCAAAAGCCCAACTCCGCCACGAGAGAGGAAGAAGGTGAAGCTTAGTACACCTACAAGGGAATTATCCGTCAAAATCAATTCCAAGAAAAAGGTCGAAAAGGTGGAGAGTGGGAACGCAACCCCCGTATCGTCAACTACGTCAGAGACAAAAGGCGAGAGCGCAAAGGTCGAGAAAGTGAAGAATAAACCATTTTCTAGGATCAATGTCCAACATGTCACATATGAGGACGAAGCTCTGAAAGATAACAGCTTCAACGGCACTGCGTATGCCCAGCGAGCCCATGAGGATTTGATTGTCACAAGAGGCAAAGGATTCACTAAAGAGAAGAACAAGGTATGAACTATCAAAACGGCTACATAAATGACTCTATTTGCTCACAAAACTCATCCTTCCAGAAAAAGCGAGGCGCCTACCGTGGAGGAGCAATAGACTTCGCTCCGAAGAGCTACAAGTTCAAAGATTAGATTTAGGCTATAGATTCCCGCTGCAAACAGCGCATTTATATTTCATATCCGTTGTGAGGGAAAATTTTTTGCGACCAAGCTGTTGACGCTCCAACAAGTTAATACGGCAAAGCATGGCGTTATGGAGACCTATCTCTTTGAGCATTACTAAAACCTCGAAATTTAATTTCGGATCTGTACAAATAGTTTCTATCATTCAAAAAGTATAGCCTTTCAGTAGGCAACTATGGCGTATCACTGCAATATCATGCCTATCCCATGACCCTTTCTAAACAAAAAAAAAAAAGGTGGAAACGAAATCATCCCACACCAGAACCCCGATATTGAAAACTGCTTCATTTCCTGTAATTATTCATCAACATACTTCTATACTAGCGCAATGGAAGAAAGAAAACCCTGGACTAAGACGCTACCAACTCGTTGTCAAGTTTCCATACAAATGGCATAGCGCGAACCATCTTGTCAAAAAATTGACACCGTCCTCGGATATCTGCGCTGTAACGCAATGGCAGAGATGGAGCCAGCGTACAAAAAAACAAAACTGAATTCTGATGGCAGGCAGCGCTATTCGGATCACCAGCTGCTCCACGAACTCGCTGAATGGGTCGTTCACTCCGGCGGATACATCTCCGACACCTTGGAATTGTATCAAGGTAAATTCTTTCACCCCCAGAATTGCGTTTGGAAAGCAACACAAAGATAACAACAGTAAATATTTTAGACAAGGAAAATGGATTTAGCGCCAGGGTAACAGCAAAGTCCGACAGAAATTTGGGAGTGGGAAGTGTACTCGAATTCGAACGGGTCACTCTCGTATCGTGCCCCAGGTCTCTTATATTTTCTCTTGCGAACCCGAACCCATCTTTCCCAGCTTCGTTCCTTAAATCGCCCCTTTCCATTCATGCAAAGGCATGTTTTCACCTTTGCCACGATCTCATACTAGGGGAGAAGAGCCGGTTCTGGCCTTATATAAGACTCCTCCCCGAAACTTTTGATACTCCATTATACTTTAGTGATGACGAAATGGAGCGACTCGCGGGGACAAATCTCGGGGCTGGGGATGTTGTACTGAGAAAGCAAATGTGGATGGAGGAGTGGGAGACTGGAAAGCGACTTCTCGAGGGACTTGAGAGAATGGAAAACGTCCAGAAATATACATGGTAGGTTCATTTTCACTACATCTTCATGCCACAATAGAGAAATAAAATGCTAAATAAGCTTAACGTAAGGGATCTATACCTGCGGGCGGCTACCATCTACACCTCTCGTTCTTTCCCTTCGAAGCTTGTTGGCATCACGGTCGATTTCGCCATCAGCGGGCCTGGGGATTCGGCGGATAATTCTAGTTTTCCCGTATTAATCCCCCTTGTTGACATTCTAAACCATAAACCAAACACCAAGATCATTTGGGAGCCCACTTCAACCTCATTCTCCTTGCAAACACCGGAGAATCTTCCCGTTGGGTCTCAAGTTTTCAACAACTATGGACCAAAGGGTAACGAAGAATTGCTCATGGGCTACGGATTTGTAATACCCAAAAACCCTACAGACTCTCTAGCCATGAAATTTACGATCCAACCGAGGGGCCCAGCGGCCGACGCCTGGGACCGACGGGATCTTAGGCAGAAGTGGACTGAGGTGTTTCATTTAACAAGATCGACGGAGCTTGATGGGGAGGAGGGAGATTCCATTGCTCTGGAGAGTGATTGGCCTGAAGCTCTTGTCGACTTATTCCGGATTCTTGTTGCCAACGAGAACGAAATCCTATCCCTGGAAATCGGAGATCCAAACGCGACGCCAATCTCCGTTAGAAACGAACTTGCAGTGGCACTTGGTTTGAAAGCAGCAATCAATCAAAAGCTGGCATCAATTAGGAAATATGATATATCCGAGACTTCTCCCGCCAGCAGTTATCGGGAAGGTTTGGCAGATATTTATCGTAAAGGTCAGGAAGAAATCATCGTTTCCAAGATCCAAAAATTGGATAGCTTCTTAGAATACTATGCAAGAGGTAGTAGGTTAAGTTTAACCCAATACTTAGCCGATAATAGCGACTTAGCCCAACAGTTAGACCAAAACCCCCTTCCTGTCGAGGAGATTGAAGGCGAAGATGGCCCATTCTACGAGGAGATTATCGCCAAAGAAGAATTAGTCTTCCTTGTCGCTGTACTTCGGGAGTGCCTCATTCGGGAGAACGGAAACAATAGGTCAACTGGGTCTGAAAGCTTTTGGGACACGTTCACCCAAGCACTCCTCGGCAATCCTGAAATATCTCTTGACTATTTGGTAAAATCTAACGAGGTCATGGATGCCGAAAGCGAAGGGATCTATGTTGCAGTAGCAGATTATTGTAATCTCCTAGAGGCAGAGCTTAAGTTTACAAGTGGGATCATTGGTCAAGAAGTGAGTTCGGCGTACATCTCCTGGGCATGGGATGTTGTCCGAACAAAGTGCATTACTCTTGGGCAGGATACGTTCATCACTCTGTAAATAGGTAAATGTATGATAGAGAAGTCTCAGTATCCATACTCCAACCAATGCTCTCAAGCAACTATTTCGGGAACTCGTATGTAATATCCTCGTACGGTTTTTATTTATTCATGCAGATAACGGAACGAGTATAAGGCCATTAAATAGCAGGGTTGTATCGATCTCCGATCCCCAATAAAATGGTTATGATGAGATTTTCGGCATGGCGATATATGGTTACTTGGTGTTGTGATGTTGGATTTTATGAGTATATCGATATCGTCATGCAAAGCTGATATCGTCAGAACCACTTGCAGCTGTGCTTTATATGCATTCTTCTCTAGCGCCTGGTTCTTCAAGGCTATAAGACGCCTCAGTAGCCCTGATATCGAAATTTACTAAAAAATCATTTTACCTAATAGGCGCCGATAGCTCATCCACAGCAATTCAATCCGATCCGATGCGATGACATCCTGCGTGGGTGGCAAACCTGCATAGCTGCTTAAGTAGATATCGGCGCAGGATCAACCTTCGATGGCATAAATGTAACTCCAATGTTACCAAGAATATCGAAAAATCTAGCCCCGAAATGGGGTCCCGGGCGATGTTCCGTCCTACTGGGTGCCCGAGCCCCCGATCACACCCCTTCAACTACATTTTCAAAATTAGCCAGTCGAAGTATTTCGTACAAACATACCAAATTTCAAGACGCCCCGAGCGCGAATAAATCACAAAGCCTATCTCGCCGGGCTGGGGTAGACGAAAAAGATGGAGCGATGAGACGAAGGTTGGAGGACTTGGAGGAACAATCGAGGTTAGCCAACCCGCGAAGGCATATCAAGGCGATTCAAGCGCAGGAATCCGGCGAGTTGTCGACGCCTTCCTCCGAAGCAGATGGCCTGGATGCCTTGAAAGAAAGGCTTTCCAAAAAGATCCAAAACGCCGATTTTGAATCTGAGCATGCCGGATCAATCGCATATGCCCGATTATCCAATGCGGCGGGCAGGGAAACCCGTGAAACAGCGATGGCGAGGCCATGGACTGGTACCGAGTCACTGGAGGACGCGGTACTACGAGGATTACACGAAGCCACGCCGCGATTACGAGGGAAAGCTATTGCTCCAACTAGTCGGACGTCGCTACCGACAAACTTGGCTCCCATGCGCAAAATGTCTAGGAACGAAAGAATAGCATCTGCAAGGGACCGGGCGGGGCAATATCCACTGATGAAAAAAACCGAGTCCGAACTCAATGATGAAGAAAAGGAAGCAAGATCGCGGATGTTCAAAGAACGTTTCGAGCCAGGATCACGGGCTATGCCGAATACTATTCAGGGTCTAACAGCGTTAGCCAATGAGAAAATCGAAGAGGCTATCTCGAAAGGCATGTTCAAGAACCTACCTAAAGGTCCTATAGAACAAGATCACCATGCTGGGAGCCCTTTCATAGATACAACTGAGTACCTTCTGAATCGGATGATCCAGCGGCAGGAAATAGTTCCTCCATGGATTGAAAAGCAACAGGAACTTCAAAGGGAAGTCAAATCGTTTCGAGGCCGGATAAGGGCAGACTGGAAGAGACATGTTGTTCGGACCATTGCGAGCTGGGGCGGGACCCCCGACGTCTGGATTCGACGTGCCGAAGACTATGCAAAAGCTGAGCGAATCATTAATCCAGACCCCGCAGCTGCTCCTGATAAAATCGCAGCACCTCAAGTTAAAGCAGAAACACACCTTACTGGCACTGCTGGCGCACCTGGTGAAGGGACAGCGTCGATTCCGGAGAGTGCTCAGCCAGCAGATCCCGAACGACCTTTGGTTCCCTTTCGAGATAGTAATTGGGAAAAAACCGAGTTATCATATCACGAGGTCAGCATCAAAAACATCAACAATATGACACGCTCCTATAAGTATGCCTCGCTTCTAATAAAAAATTTTTTGTCGTTTCTTGACTCGCTGAATAACATGCTCCCTCTAGTCTCCAAGCGCCACAGATCGCACAGCGGCCGTTTCTTACTCTCAAACGAGAAATACTGTCATGCTATAGGGATGTCATGCCGACCATTCCCACTGAAATGATCGAGCGAGCCAACAACCCAAACTACGGCAAATCTCAGCTCCAGCTCGGTGAATTGAAAAAAGATAAGGATGATAAGAATATTCTATCGTTACTTTCCACTGGAGAGAAGGGCAAAGTGTACGATGAATCAGAAACAAAGGCCTACGGATTTAAGCAGTTTTGGAAAGATCTGTTCTCCAGGGTGTAGTAACTCTCAATTCATGTATTGATATAACACTCTACCACACATATCTATTTCCAGGCCCTCTGGATTTTATTGTATAGTATGTTACGAAGCTGCATACAATCACAATGCAATTGTGAGAACTGTTGCGGAAAATGCAACATTATCAACACAAGTAGACGAGTCTACTAGAGGGTTATATTGGTTAGAGAGCACAATTCCCGCCAGCCGATCCATCGACCAATATTAGCGAATCCAATCGTTTTCGATAATGCATTAATGGCTCATAGGGCATTTCTTAGAAAATTTCTGAGCCATGGTTTCAGGACTCAACAAGTTCCTTGACAAAAATGGCGAATAGCATGGGTAGCAGACCTGAGCTTCCAAGTTGGGAAGTTGCGTAACTGAGTTCTAACGGAACCGATGTACCGGCAGTAAAATCGACTATTTACCAATCTAGGGTTAACTTATGGTGCGCTTTGATATCCGTGCCGTGGGAAATTATCAATAAAGGGTATTTCAGATACCGTTGCAATATAGGATTTGTATTGATACTGATAGTGCAAGGGTTCCGGAATATTGGAACTTTCTTTCAATTCTGCTGAACGGGATTAAAATCCTTGGCTTGTCTTCCAGAACAACTGGGGAACTGGGGATGGTATGAAAATGGCAGGTGGAGAATTTCGAATCTGCATCCTCCCAAAAACAAAGCCGAGGAAACTATAGTAGGCCATGCCGGTCAGGAAAGTCTTGTGTGAATGATAGACGGGAAGTCAAGAAGATATTTGCTCCCTGGTTATCAATCTATGCGAATCACATTGGCTTTTTCTTCGGCCCACATATTTCCTCAGGGCCTTATTTGCGAATTATGGTTGTCGATGTGACCCCCACGTACGCACAATGTGGGCTTAAGCTTCTCGTCCCTAGATTTAGATTCTATGTCAACTATTCTTGCTAGGCTTTAGTCTTATGAAGACAGTAGAACGAAGATGGTAGATGGTGTTCGCATCATAAGCCCACCTGATGCCAAAATCGAAATGCCGGGGTACACAATTCACTGATCTTCTCCGGGTACATAATAACCCACCCCGCAAAAGTGCTGACCAATTGAAGTTGTTACATGCTCGAATACCTCAGCAAAACTACGGCAGGTAATCTCGTTTAGAACTTCGTATTGACGGCAGGGAACGGTTCGTGCCGGAAATTATCGCAACTTGGCGTAAGTGGCGATTTTCCAACTCACCAGGGTCTCCCGAACATTGCGTGGTGCAGACGCAACATTGTCGGGTATAAAGAGGTTATCGCAGCTTAGCTCATCGTCTACCATATCGCACAAGCCTTGATACTAAGATTCTGCAAGGATAAAAGACGGTTAGTCCGTTCTTGGAAACCCTTCCACTTGCTTTACCGCTACCAAAAAAAGGGCAGGTCGAGATGTCAATTTGGCTGCTCAGAGTCAAACATGCACTAGATATATTTTGCTTGTCGAATGAAGGCGTTCAATTCTTAAAGGTCTTAAGATGCAGGCGATTATGCATGTAAAGTTACTTATGCAGGTCATACCGACTTGAAGCTAAAGCAGATCGCGACTAAGTCACACCCGCGGCTGTGGTAAGCGGGTTGGTCGTGTCTTCCTAAGTAAATATGTGGATATCCAAGTAAGAGAGAGATAAATCGACGAATCTACGTAGTGCCAGCGACGCAATCGGCGATGATAAGAATATCCCTAGGATATCAATACCAACTCGGCCCCCCAGCCAAAAGTATACTAGATGCAAGGTAAAGACTAAGATCAAAAAGGTCTGTAGCCAAGATTGAGGCTGAATGTATATTCTAAGGAATGACAAAGGCTATAACATCCATATTTTAACCGCGACTCACTTGTATCTGGTCAATATGTAAGAGCTGATACCTCACAAAGACCACCTTTGTGGAACATGATAGATCAAATGGTGTTTTATGGCTTGATAGGGAGATATATTGTGCATTGCATGCGAGGTGCCGAGGGCTACAAGTTTCAGCCATGAACTTGGCTAGTGGAGAACGCCGTTACAAAATCAGGGTCAAAGATCTTAAGATGGTCCAAGAATGGATGGATATGTATTACCTAAGCCAAGATAAAATGGCATAATAATTTTCTTTGCTTTACTATTAGTAGAATTGTCGACGTTAAATCGGCGATGCAGGAAATAGGGAGGTTTTTTTTGGGTCGAATCATTTGTTGGATTCTTTGATCTTGGAACGCGAACGTCATATTGGGATTGTTGAGGTGCAGGAGTCAAAACATTGCATGAAACCCAGGATGTTCTTTCTTCCTGTGGCCATTATTATTATAGACTCTAATAAAAAAATGCCGCTGTTAAATAGAGAAGTTAACTTGACTCGACAATCTTTAAAACTCCTTCAATCCCTCAAGAAGCTAAAATGTTGGTAATAGACCCCCACTTCAATAGTGCTCTGAATCCTGAGAACACACTGCTCGGAATTCGGTGGGCGGGGATCTCAAGATCAGACCGGGTTCAAAACAAGCGACAGTAAATCGAATCGGGTTGCACGACTTATGAGCAGCAATAATGCTGGGTATTATAATGTCAAAGCACATCAAGCTGCAGGGAGACTGGCAAGGAAACTGGCTACCTAGAGCAAATGCGCTTGCTTTCGATGCGCCGGGCCCTGGTCTGCAGTTGGTTCGAATTGCAGAATTTGAGCAGATGTTAATATCCTTTTTTTCTGGAGGGAATTTTGTGCAGAGTCAGTCACGCGAGAGGGGGGACTGGCGAGACCAGGATCCCAGTAAGAAAGTTACTCCAGGGATATACATTTTCTCACCGGCTTCGCTGCCATATGATATGGGGTGATATGATATGATACGACAATCGTTATCGGCGAAAGTCTGTTGGACTGTCTATCCCTATCCCAAGTAACCGGTGGACGATCACGACGGCTTGGATCCAAGGTCTCGGGGCTGTCTGAGGGGAAACGTTTTTTCCTTTGCCTTGAAACCTGCTGGTTGGAGGTGATTGGAGCTCCGATCTGGGCATTCCGGAAGTTGTGACATGATCAAAATGGATAGCGTATCAGAAACTGGCTTGGTTCGTGGAAATATCCTTTTTTTCTTTTCTTTTTTTTCGCGGCGCAACGATGGCGCCTTTCAACCGGTGATTTTTGATACGGGGAAGCAGAGCAGCGAGCAATGCACAAGATACCTTAGTACTCAGCCATAACCTTTTGAGTACTTGGTCTCGCGACAGTATCAACATCGACGTGGAAGAGGGCTGCCATTTTATGGAGTGCGTCCATACCAAGAGCGCCTCTGTCCACACCTACCCGTGCTTGTGCCGAAGAAAAACCTGTCAGCATCATTGGCATAGGGTAATAAACATGATTATCCCGTTTACCCAGCCTTCCGACGGTTCCCAAAACATGTTGGAGGCAGGAAAAGGGTTAGCCGCAGTGGTTCCCGCCTATGACCTGTTGCATGGACAGTCCCTTGAAATTTCTGATGGGCCAGCCAAGATCCATCGAGTCCATGTCTTGGGCGTGACCCCAAGGCCTAGTCCCTCTTCGTCGTCCCCTTTCTCATCCCGTCTCCCATTTTCGTCTGCGCGGTCTGAGGCCAGTAGCCATCTGCACCCTCCTCCTCCTCCGAAGCCCTCTTTTCTGAGACACAACTGGAGGGATGTTGTAGTTAGCCCGTTGTTGGTGTGTACTGTGGATGTAAAGTCGTAGTGAGTCGGCCCAGCTTAGCTAAGTAAGGTATCTGGCTGGGAATTTATTCTCTCTTCCCTCCTCCTCCTCGACCCCAGCGATTGAAACATTATTAACAGAAAGTACTGGACTTCGGCCTGTCCTTTGCCACTTAACGAACCAATCTGACATCGGTCGATTGCCAGCCGTTCCAACTTTTTTCTATTACTTTCCCTGTCCTTTCGAAATTTCCATCCCCACTTGACACTCCTCATCAATAAACCCATACCATAGTCATATCAACATTCGAAGAGGGCAACTTCCCAGGCGGACTTACCGATAGACCGACAGTTGTTGCTGCTACGGTTGTTGTTGCTGCTGCTGCTTGAAGGCACCCAACCTCGTTCCCTCCCATACATCGCCACAGCCCTTTGCATCTACATTTACATTCACAAACCCATCGCCTCTACAGTATGTCCCTCATATTATTTCCCTCCTCGATAATATCCCCTTCTTAGTCTGTTAATCAACCGTACCTGGTAGGCGTACTATAATCATCGTTTCATTGCTTGCTATTTTCGGAATCAGTGTCCATCCGAGATTTGGTTTAGCTGGATTAATTGATCAGGATTCACAACAGCCGTCAGCTGCATCAATTTCCAATTTCCTTCCCACTCTCCGTTTAGTAGGAACCTGTGGGCGATTTCATTTTTCAGGCTTCTATCTTGACAGCTTGATTTTTCGCCTCCTCAGTAAACATATATCTACGACTCCACGATTATTATCTTTAAAACAACGAAAAGGCTAGAAATCAAATATTTCCAACTTGATGGTTAATGCGCTCTTCTCCCCTGAACTGTATCGGCGGCAATGAACTTCCGTTTATCTTAAGGAAACCTCGAGTTTTATACACTACTCCATCCGTAAATCCTCATATACCGACTCATCCGACATTAGCACCATGAGTGCTGAAGGGCAGTCTGGCGATGGCAGGTCGACGTGGAGGAATAACGCCCCTAATAACAATATAAACTGGTCGCGACCGCAGCCTCGTCAAAGGCATTCCCCGGGAAATAGCGGCAACGATATCGCCCACTCTACGGCAACACCGGAGGCAGCTTACTTAGGATCTGGAGATAGTTCCGACGGTGGTCGTATCGGCAGCGGGGTTGGCTTGTTACAGTTCAAGAATTCTTCTTCTTTGGCCGGTAGAAGAGGCCACCAACCGGAGCTATCGACTGATTCTACAGCCTCTGGCGGAGGCGGAGGGTACTATCTACCTCATGACCGGCTACTGGAAAACGCAGGTCAGATTCAGGGTAGTAACAGGAAATATATTATGGATACAGCTGCGATTCAAATGGAGGAAGGCGTTGGACATAACCCTGGGAAATGGCCTCGACCTACAGCACCTGCTCGAGCATACGCCCCAGTCCCTGAGATGTCTCAGATATATTCAGGCGATCATACGCAATATATAAATTCTTCACCGCCGAAACATAATTTTAACGATCCGGATGATGAATATCAGTACGATGTTCAAAAAGCCTTCAAGAATGATGTCTACCATCACCCTCCTAACGTACGATTATCGACTACTTCTGTCGCTACCGGGGTCATCGACTTTGAGGATGCCCACGATGGTGATCCCGACCGAGTCGGCGCCATAGACGACGATTTTTCCCACTCAACAACGCATCCCTTGGATCAAGCCCGTTCCGCTTCTAATCACTCTAATCGACCAAACAGAAGATTTCCTGGAGACCAAAATTTCCATAGGTGGAACAAGGGTAGCGGTGAAATAAATGAAGAGTTGCAGCGACGGCTTGGAGCAAGGCATCTTCAAATGATAGCCTTGGGCGGAACCCTTGGTGTCGGACTTTTCCTAGCCAGTGGAAAGGCCCTTAGCGTTGCTGGGCCTCTAGGCGCACTGATTGGCTATACTTGCATGGGGTTTGTAGTACTCTGCGTTATGCTGAGTTTGGGAGAGATGACTGCTTTGATTCCGATTGCCGGGTATGTGTATAAAAACATCCCTTTACCTGTTCTATCACTATGCTGACATTCTTTGTGTGGCTTGAAGAGGTATTACCACATATGCTGGAAGATTTGTTGACGATGCTCTTGGATTTGCTGCTGGTTGGATGTATTGGTTATCATTTGCTACCGCGCTGCCGACGGAGGTAACAGCTGCCTCGATTCTGATCAGATATTATTCGTATGTTGTACTACCCTCTCTTTGGATCGATCGAAGCTGACCGAGAATGAAATAGCCCCATTGAGGATGAAAAGTATATCGCATTATGGATCACGGTTTTCCTAGGGATGGTGCTTGCGGTCAATTGTTTCAATGTCCGGGTTTATGGCGAGCTAGAGTATTGGTTTGGGTTACTCAAAATCATGACAATACTCGGCCTTATAATTCTGATGGTCATCATTAATGCTGGAGGGGCTCCGAATCATGCGCCTATCCGTTTCAGGAATTGGGAGTTCCCGAATGGGCCGTTTCGACAACATTACGTCACATATAATGGTGAAAAGCAGTGGCGCAACCAGTTTTTCGAGTATCCTGATATCACAGGCCCTGGTGCTAACTTTCTGGCTACTTGGGGATCCTTTACGATTGCGGCATTCTCGTTTCTTGGAACGGAAATTGTGGCGGTTGCCGCTGGCGAAGCCGCAAACTCTCGACAAGCGCTTCCTTCAGCTGTCCGGCGATTGTTTTGGAGGATTGCTATCTTCTACGTTTTGGGAATCTTTGTTGTTGGCCTAAATGTTCCAAGCACCCACGACCGCCTTCTCCAATTTCACGATTCGACAGTTGGGGCAGCCACCAGAAACCAGGCAGGATTTAGTGCGCTTGGATCCAAATCACCATGGGTTATCGCCATCATGGAGTCATCCATTCCTATCCTTCCTGCCATCATAAATGGTATCTTTGTCTTCTGTGCTTGGTCCGCAGGAAACTCGCATCTTTATGCTAGTAGCCGAACTCTCTATGGGCTCGCGCTGGAAGGGAAAGCCCCAAGGATATTCCGCAGATGCACTGCTAGCGGAGTCCCCTATGTCTCCGTTATGACGAGTGCGGCGATTGCCTTGACCGCTTATATACAACTTGCTGGACCTACCGGACAAATTGTTTTTGATTATCTTTTAAAACTTACTACCACTTCCGGTCTAATCGTTTGGGGGTATGTTCCATCAACATTGGGAGAATCACCTACGGAATTCACTAACCAAACCCTATCATTAGAACATTCTGCCTCGCATTCGTTCGTTTCTATTATGGTATACAGCAAGCCCGTCATATCGACCGCTTCTCGGATGAATATCCATACAGAAGCCCGTTTCAACCATACTTGGCCTGTGAGTAGCCACCTTGCTCTGTTACATCAAAACACCTAAAGACTAATCAAGACACTTAGGGATCGGCCTTATCTGTACCGTTGTCATCGTATTTTTCAACGGCTTCGACTTCTTCCTGACTGGTCGACAGGACGCTGACGGTGTCCCGATATCCCGAGACGCCGATTTCGCACCAAACTTTCTCTCAGCGTATCTCAGCGTCTTTGTTTTCTTTGGACTGTTCTTCTTCTGGAAATTCTTCAAGAATACTTCTCTACAACCTTTGAATCGCATAAACTTCGATACTGGAATGGCTTACGGCATCGACGAACGAAGAAAGGAAGACATCTCCCGAGGGAAACGGGCGCTCCGTTTCGCAATCCGTACGATCGGCTGAGCGACCTCCTCCTGCAACCCCCCCCCCCCCCCTTCTTTTTTTTTTTTTTTTGTCTTTTTTTTTTTCATATTTTTTTCTTTTTTTTTCTCTTTTTTTTTTTTTCTTTTTTTTTTTTTTTTTTTAGAGCATCTTTCGTTTGAAAATTTTTTTCTCTTCTTTCGTTCTTTCTTTTCTTTCTTTTCGTTTCTTTTCTTTGTTTTCTTTTCTTGGACAGTTAACCCTTAAGATACCCCAACCGAGCGAACTGTACAGCGTGTGCTCCCTTGTTATCCTCACCTTATCTATTGCTTTCTGACCACCAAACGTCACTACAGCTACACCAATATGCATCACGCAGGTTTCTACCTCAGTCTCTTTTTTTTGTCTGTGTTTCGGATCTTGTTTCATTGGAGCCAGGGTGTTTTGGGTAGGGCTTATATACACGACTTCCCATATATATATCTTTTTTGTTACCCGTTTGTTTACTTGTTCTGAACAAAATACTTACTACCTGAGTGCTTACTCGACCTTTTTAAGTACGTTACTTATAATTTCTACATATAAGTACTTATTTAATAATTTATCCCTAACATCGTCCTATAGCTATCTTCCCTTTTGTATCATGTCTACAAGAGGCTGTCACGGCCCTTTCTGTGTCCCCCGGTTTCTTTTTTCTACACTCACTCTCAGAGCACATGCGCATCATCACATTCATTATATCATCATCACCAACCTCCGCCTGTAAGATATCAGCTGGCGGTGATTAACGTCGGCGTTTCTCCCATATATCCTTCTTGGTTTTTTCATTATTATAATTATCTTTTTTATATATATAATGCACCATATTCTGTATATGAAATCCCTCTTTGAGCTCTCAAAAAACAGGTGTTCAGGAACCGGCGGGCCAGGGCATGATAGTACCTGGTCTATTTCAGCCTGTTCTACCGCCCAACAACTAGAATTTTAAACCCAACAAGAATCGATATAGATATATGTATATGTATATGTATATGTATATATACATACACACACATATATATATTCTTTAGGTAGTTGCGTCAGACGACCCACACAAGTGAATTGTTAATACTTGATTATCTTACAATATATATTGATATATGCTGAGTAAGATCTAGCTAACCAAAGCGCTGGATTTTAAGCGTATACTCGCACGGGAACTTTTTTGAGTGCGTCTCACGATGCGAATTAATGGTGGGGACGGTACGTCTGTGTGTGTGACCTTGGAGGTTTTGAAAAATCCGGCTCGGCCGATAAGGCTATCAAGATTTTTAATTTTCCCCCATATACGCCTTTTTCGACGATGTCCGAAATAAAAATTGTTAATATCTTTGTCATTATTATTAATCTAAAATATACCGGAGGCCAGATAAAAAAAAAAAAAAAAAAATTATCTGGTAGCCGGGAAAGCGCTTCTTTCTTTCGGCTTTTTTTTTTTTAAAATCCCAGACCCTCGTGCATGAAGCCGCCTAGACACGTCATGTCAGACCTGCTTGCGCTATCATCGCACCCTTTCTATCTAAGTATCGTATTGTATCGTATAGTATAAACCCAAGAAATCCTTTTTGCACCTAGCTTAAAACAGAAAAAGAAAAAAAGGAAGAAAAAAAGGAAGAAAAAAGGCCAATGCATGATGGTGGAAATACGGAGTAAACGGCCCTGTAAAATTATAGTAAAATAGAAATCCGATGGAAGGAGAAGGGTAAAAAGAAGAGAAGAAAGAAAGAACGAACGAAAGAAAGAAAAGAGGGCTATTTTCGAAAGAAAACCTCATTGGTGGAAACTACACACCTCATTCCAGAACGAAGGGAAAACAAAGTGAAGATAAGTATTATGGTAGAGCTGAAGGGATGTGTATGTGCGTGTAAAAAAGGATACTACCAGCTGGTAACCCCTCTCGATCGATCAAAGCCCGCTCTGATCTTGTCTGGCTGCACTTTTCCCTCCAACACGGTCCACTTCACGATCGCTTCGATATCCTGCGGCCGCACCCTCGCCAGCCAGATACCCTGCCCGGCCTTCTTTCGATAAATGATCATATTGGCGCTCCACTTATGCCCACCGACATGGTTGATGAAAAATATTCCCACACCTCCGGGTCTGTAGTCGTCTAGGTCGCGGTCGAGCCCCAATGGCTGGAGGTGACGTCGTAATTCCTTCAAGAGTAAGGGCGCTGATTGTCCACAGCGGGCTGATAACAGCAAAGGAAAAAAAAAAAAGCCAAGTTAGAATTTGTGTAACAACGCTAACATGTTGCGTAGAAAATTGCCAGGGGTGACCTTACCATCGCGATGCTTGTGCGAGCAGAGTAAAATTAAATAATCATGAGGGCATTCGTACGACTTGAGGTAAGAAGACGCCGCTAGATCAGCAGCGGTAGGACAAGATGTAGCACTGATTGTAAGGGTTGCCAATTCCTCTGACTGGGTGGTTTCATCATCGCTGGTGGAGCCATCCGCCTTAGATCGAACATTGTCGCTATCACCCACATGCAACCGCTCGAGTGGAGCGATGGCTGAATTATTTTTAGCTTCTTTTGTGGCACATTCTAGGAGACCCAGGTGTTCCAAGGGTGTGGTAGTAGTTGGACCCGGACTGATGAATTTATCGACGAGTTCTTGAACATCATCTGGAGTTACCATTTCAACCTGGGTCCAGGAAGGTAAAATTACGCATGTCGTAGGCTTTGAACTTTCGGTGTAGTATTCTGGAGGGGGGCACATATTTGAAGCGGAGACTTTTAATTTCTGTCGAGTTTTGGTTAGCTTGGTAGTCCCCCCCGCAAAAATGTGGCGCCATGGTGGAATTACTTACCCCGTTGGTAGGCTTCTTGGCCCTGCTGATGGCCTCCATGATAGAACCCTTTTCATTACTATACAGGACTCGTCATCGTGTAAGTAAAATTGGCATTGCTCCACCGCTATGGTAAGGTATGTTGAATCTAGCCTACCTCACATCCCTAACCCAATCCGACTTGCCAGTAGCAACAATTAAGTGCGTCGCCCATTCGTCGCCAGTTTGCCAGAGATCGGACCCTTCCTCTATCTTAAAGTTGGCAGGGTATTTGATGGTGCAACTGTGACATTCCTGGTCGCAATCGGCGGGAATTGTATCGAAGAGGTTATCCTTTGTGATGGTGGAAGTTTGGTGTCCTTGGGTCCAGGTTCGAACGAGCCGTCTGAGCATTGTTGGCCGTCGTTTTCCGATTACCTCGGGTTTGAACGTGGGATGAGCGAACCGTGATGTGCGGGAAACTGGGCGAGTCGAACGGCTTCGGGACAAGCTGTAATTTATTCCGAAGAGGACTTGGGTGGCAAAGAATTTCTTTCAAATTGGTAGTAAAGTCGAAACCAAGTTTCGACTGAGAGGGAAAACGAAGAGGCTTTTTCAAAAAAAAAAAAAANAAAAAAAAAAAAAAAAAAAAAAAAAAAAAAAAAAAAAAAAATTTAAAATAAATAAAATAAATTCGTTGCTGGCCTGAGAACCAGAAGGTCAGAAGGGAGCTGAAAGACCCCGAAAGACAGGTAAGAACTTACGTAAGGAAGGATGCAAGTACTTGAGCACGAGGTAGAGATGCTCAACTACTTTTTTTAGCAGAGGTAATTTGGTCTAAGACAGTATACGTAGGATCTGAAGGAAAGAAGGAAGGAAAGCTGCGTTTATGCTTAAAGAAGGCAGATGAATGGAAGGCAAGAAAATACGGAGAAAGGAGAGGCAGCGGGGCGAACAATGAACTTCTATCTATTAAGTGATATCTTTTAACGAGGAGGGAGAGAAAAGAAAGGATGGTAACAGGCAATAATGTGCAGATGCAAGAAGATGGATGGGTGATTAATATGATCAAAATATATAAATAATTATTCTGAGTGCCCCGACGAAGGCCTTGGATAGGACGAGGAATGATGACCCAGATCGGGTGCAGGGTGGACGCTGCACGAAGACGGATTAGTCGATTGCCAAAATGCAATGCAGGACAGAAACTTGGCGATTGCGAGCTCGCACTCGAAAGGTTGATTATTCGCTCACTCGATGTTCGAGACAGAGGAGAGAAGATGAAGCTGATGGAGAGAGGAGAGAGGACGAGAATTTAATAGAGAAAAGGAGTCGTCGAAGGGGTCCACTGCGGACTAAATATCTCCGGGGTTGGCTGAGGAGTTACCTATCTACGTAGCTAGACGCTAGGTACACGGGTTGGTAACTCAGTTACCAATTACAAGCGTCGACTGATCAACATCTGAATAATATTTACTCGTTTGGTGGTCACGGTTGAAAAAGAACCCGGCATTGGGAGGCCGAGTATACGTAAGTCTCGGATCTGATAACTTTATTACAGCCTGCTTGCATGGCTGTCTGCGTTCCTGGGTCAACTGGATCCATCCCCCTTCAAGGGGCCACACGAAGAAAAACACCTCAAGACAACAGAAAATTGGGATTTCCCACGCCGATGTCCGGCTTGGCATCCGGCTATACTTCTAAGCCCGAATCTGATAATATAGCTCGGCATCGGCTCTCGGCGCTACTTTTAGGTAATTTCTAACGTCAACATTACTTCAGCCGTCCTGGCCGCTGCAAACCGTCAGTATCGTCACACATACACACATACACACAAAAAAAACTATGCCTAGTGTCGGGCTCCTCTTTTGCCCCTTAGGCGTCTAGGGGTCGAGTATTGGATTTCCCCCCTCAAGTGGGCACTAAATGTAATAGACCTCTACTACTGCAGCCAGCACAAATCCCCCAAATACGAGCCATCCCTTAGTCGCCTCTCCGGCTGTCCAGGTTGTCATATCATTGCGGACGATATCATCGTCCACAACTGAAAGTCCCAAATTCTTCTCCTCATCAACCTCCACAGCCTTACCAGCCGCAGTCAACGACTTTGTAGCTCTCGACATTTTGAAATAAGAATACGGTAATGTAAAAGTAACAGTTGTTGCCGCAATTCCTAACAATGTTGTCGGGTTGATCCATTCCTCGGGGTGAGAAGGCGCTTGGATGGCTGCATAGATCAGGGATATGGCCGATGGGAAGATGATACGGTTTAGAAGAGTGTGAGAACGGTCTGATGCCTCCTTGAAAGCAACCGCTTTTCCGCTGGTATCTTTGGCTTTGAGCAAGCCAGGCATGGTGAAATACGCTGTAGAGAGGAACGCGCCTGTCAAATATAGTTTGTTAGCCTATCTACGGGAGGCCCGACAACGAACGGAAGGGCTTTTGTCATACCCGAAGCGAAACCCGTCCCGAGCAGGCCAATTAATCGGCAAGCTAAGTATCCCGAATTTGTATCTGTGGAAGACATCTTGTGGATGATATTGTATTTCGATCCAAAATTATCTCGTCGATGGAATATGGTTTGGAGATGTAGAGGTTGAAAATAATGTGCGTACGCCCCAGTTATTATGGAATAGAGATATGAGGTCTACCTTTCTGCCTGGCAGGTCCGGGTATGACGTAATTAGAAGTAATATCTAGCTTGGACTGGGGACTGCAGAAAAATATCACTAATCCAACCCCAGCGATCTGAGTACTTGGATAATTACTCGGGCTACCTGATAATGCCAAATTAAAATCTATAAAGCAAAATACTGGGCTGTAGCGGTATAACAAATTTATTAGGAAGGAAAGACCTGCCTACCAGTCTATATACAGAAAGGATAACATTTCAACTTTAGCACTGAAAACCCCCTTCATCCCAAACTCCCTTTCCTTCATAGCGATAGGCATGCCTTCAGCTAGGTTGCGGCATCAATTGAGGAGAAACAGAGTAGACGTTTCAGGCAAACACAATTTTTTTCGTTCGAAAGCGGTTGATCTCAGCGATATCTTAGCACTGGTCTGACGGTACGGATCAAAAGGTGTCTTAGAGACATGGGAAGAGCCGCGGCGAGCAAAGAAGGAAATGGGAGAATGAGAAATAAATATAGATAGAAAAAGAAAAGAAAAGAATAAAAAAAAAGGAAGAGTAAAGGTATAAAAAAGCATCAGGAGGCAGAAGAAAAAAAAGGGAAAGCTTTTTTTTTTTTTTTTTTTTTAAAAACCGAACCACAAGACTAGAAACTGAAGTAAAAGCTAGAGGTATATGAGAAAATTGGAAACTCGAACGGGGATTCTTGCAGAGGGAATCAGTGAACGCCGAAGCAAAACATTACGGGAATCTCCTTTTATAAAGCATCATCATCTTCAATTCAATACCGAGGAGGCTACGTCTTGGAGCAGGAAACAATGGATATGTTCCTCGATACATAAATGAGGGGCGGTGAATGATCATCTGGCAGACTAAGTACTGAAGCTTAGAAATCAATCAGGTTGGTCGACTGATGCTGCTGCTGGGGCTGCTGGGGCTGCTGCCCTGGGAACCCTCCATACGGATTTGGCTGCCCGAAACCGTTGATTCCGGCCGGCCCAGTTGCGGCTGGGATCATCCTATTCTGCTGAGGAAATTGCTGCTGAGGGACACCCGTGAATTGGTTACTCAAGAAAGGATTGTTCCCCGTAACTTGAGTGCCCAATCCGGTCCGTCCGGTACCTGCTGAGTTGACGAAAATACCCGGAGCGGTATGCTGGGCTGGAATTCGCAAGTTTCCGACGTTGCCAAAGGTATCTTGTCCGGATTCGTTACCAGTCGCCAGAAGAGCATTGAGTTGTGCGTGCTTTTGGTCTACTGGGTTAGGCTGGGGTTGTTGGAAAGCAGATGGGTACCCGGTAGGTTGTTGGTTCTGCTGAAGCTGTGATAGCGTTGGTTGGGCTGTTCTCTGTGGAGAAATACTGTTGAATCCATTGCTCTGGGGTGGAGGGGTTGTAAACTGGGCAAAGGGGTTATTTGACCCTGTAGGCATCGGCTTAAGCGCTTCTGGCTGTGGTTGGATCCCCAGTTGGTTGTTTCCGTATGGATTGCTGGTGTCGGGCGTAAGGAACCCGGTGGGTTGTGAATTGAAGCCGGCTGCGGCGAACGGGTTGCTAGCGCCGAAGGCGGTTTGCTGTGGTTGAATAGTGTTCTGTGGCTGTATAGTATTCTGCAAAAAGATAGGCTGCTGCTGAGGTTGCGGCTGCGGCGGTTGATCGAAGCCTGTCGGTTGCGGAAATTGAGAAGGGACGCCCCACCCGGTAGCGACGGGGCCTTGGACGTATCCTCCGGCCGGCTGACCAAACTGAGACTGGTCGAGACCGGGCTGGGAGTAGACGTTCGAGAGGAAAGCAGTGGGCTGCGATTGGATAGGGTTCCCGAAGAGATCCACGGCTTGGCCTTGCTGCCAGTTCTGTTGTGGGAGTTGCTGGGAAGGTTGGGTCTGGGTGGGTGTGGGATTGTCGTCGAAAAGGGTGTTCTCGGTGGCCTGTTCGAGCTCCCTCTGGCGCTGTTCCTCTTCCTCCTTACTTAATCTGATGGCCTTTTCGAGGTCGTCATCCTCAACATCGCTGCTTCTGGTGCGCTTCTTGGCAGCCTCTTCTTCGGCTAGGTTCTTGCTAGCTTCGATGGCCAAACGGTATTCGAGATCCTCATCATCAGTCTTCGCCGGTCGTTGCTGACGACGGTTGCGGGCTTGCTGCTGCTGATCCTTTGCGTGGTGCGAACCTTCGGAAGATATGCCTTCATCCAAGCCGGCGACGCGGGCCTTCCAAGATTTCCTATCCTTCCTCTCGTTTCGAAGACGTTCTTCGTCCAATATTAAGCCGGTGAGTTCTTTGGCAGCTATCCTGACTGTTCAAGCCAAACGAAGAGATGTCAGCGGGATGCGTGCAATTTTTAAGATTTAAATTTTATATGTATATATATATTTTCTTTTGGTGAGGAGGGCTTGAATAAAGGGGGGGTGGGGACCTGATAGGGTAACATACCATTCAAACCTTGATCCTTTCCTTCCTCATCGATATACTGAAATTCGCGGAGGGTCTTGATGATGTAAATGTTATCCTTAGCCCAGACGACGACATGAGCTGAACCCTCATGTAAACAGTAGTCGAGGACTTTCAAGGCCTTCAGGACATGTCTCCAATTCTTTCCTTTATCGTTCAGCCTCCGATCCAGCATTTCCATAATCTCGAAGAAATCGTGGTTGCTATCGGCCGGTCAGCATGTTCAACGGATGGCACGAGGGGTGTGGGTGTGAGGGTGTGAGGTTTCAGGTGGAGAGAACTGACGTATCAAAGGTCAACCTGGCGATCTCGCTCATATCTGTCCCTGTAGGGCCCCATGGATCGTTACTGGTCGCTGGAGACGAACGGGAGTCAGGTTAGCATTCGGAAGGGGGTCGGAAAAGAGAGGTAGCCGAAGCTTTTGTCAGATAGGGGGAGACTAACCATTGCGAACCTTGATCTGGATATTCGAGTACCCCTTGGTGACGTTCTTGATCTCCCGGACGATTTTTGACATTTTCTAAGGGTTGGTAGACAGAAGCCGGAAGGGCGGAGGATTGGGAAGCTCGACGGGATGCGAGGGGTTTCTACGACGGTAGATTGGACCTGAAGGCGACGGGAGAAGACGATGAAGGAGAAGGCGACGGAGAAGGATAGGTGACTGAGGCTGGCTGATACTAACGGAAATGGTGTGGAGGGAGGAGGGGGGCTATGAGATGGTCCCAACCGATCCGCGATCAAAAACTCGCGGAAGTCGAGCTACCGAGACGCAGCCCAGCTTAAGGTTCCCTGTCTGGTGACAAACGGCGCGATTAAAAAAGGAGGCGATATGCGACGGCAGGAAAGGGGACAGGAGAGATGCAGGAGGGAGGAAGGAAACGAGGCGATGGGGGGGGGGGGGGGAGGGGGAGGAGAAGGGGGATCAGGGTGAGGGAGAGGGGGGGGGGNATAGGGACGGGAGGACAGTGAGAAGGTGAGAGGGTGAGAGGTTAGAGTGGTGGTTGTGGTAGTTGTGGTGGTTGTGGTTATGGTGGTTGTGGTGGAGGGGGAGGAAGAGATATGGAGAGTGTCGTCTGGTCTGGTCTGTCCTGGTCCGGGCAGCAGTGCGATGACAGCAGCGATGATGGGCGAAGGAATGTCTGGGTGGTGTGGGCGGTGTGGGTGTGTGTGTGGCCGGATGATGGCTGGGCTGGCTGGGCTGGGCTGGCCGTTCGTTCGTTCGTTCGTTCAGTGAGTGTGGTTTGGGTTTTCAGTGTGTTGAGTTGAGTTTGAGTTGAGCTGAGCTGAGCTGAATTGGGTTGAGTTGAGTTGAGTTGAGTGGTCGTTGTGGTGGATGTAGGTAAGTAGTAGGTAAGTCGGTAAGTAAGTACATAAGTAAGCAGGTCTGAAGTAATTCGAGCGACGACACCGGAGGATAATTTGATTGATTAACCGATTGATTTGATTGATCGATTAGTGAATCAGACAAGTTAAAACTTGCGATACCAGGCAAAAAAATAGATAGTTATTTAGATATTTCCCCCCGATCAGATTATGTCATCCCATGCATCCGTTCCTTCCTTCATTCGTGCATGAAATTTCCATCCACTCGAATATATAATAAACCCATAATACCGGAAGCTGGAATGGGAAGCCACGGATGTCCGGACATGCAATGATGAATTCGAGATACCCTGGCATATATGTACACATACCATACAGAAGTAAGTATATATGAAGAAGGCGAGCCCGGCGGCGGAGGGAGGGAGGGAGGGAGGGAGGGGAGGCTCAGCTAACGTCAGCCGGCGAGGCTATGCGGCCCCCTCTGCGGTGCTGGCCTCACTCATCCGGACCGCTACTGTACACTTACATATATCCTCTACCTGACCATACCATCCCATAACACAATATATCTATATATATATATATATATACTGTAGTGTACTGTAATATATAATATAATATACTACACTATATATTATAGTGTAACTGATACTCGGGCATACATACATATATTATATACGAATATACATATATACATATAGTTAGTTATACATATATACATACGGTGTACCCAAAGCGAACTAAAAGGCGAGCCGAGTTGGTGCTCGAGTACTTACTTACTTACCTACTTACTTACTTACCTACTTACTTACTTACCTACTTACTTACTTACCTACTTACTTACTTACTTACTTGGGCAAGAAGCAATCAGGTACTTCAATTATATAGGATATGCATGTTTGATAGTTACTTACTTAAATAAGTCCTTGGGGTTCCGACGAACATGCAGGTTGTTTTGGCGAATGATGATGGTGGTGATGATGATTCATTCACTACCGGTTCTGCACTGTTCTATCTTTACACAGAGTTATGTTCGGGATGTTCCCGTTTCCCCAAGAACTAAGTACATACATACTTACTCAAGTACCCACCCGAGCAGATACTAAGGATTGAGGTAGCAATTATAAATAGAAGATACAATGAAGGAGAGAGAAGAGAGAGAGAGAGAGCGGCCAGTTGCGATTGAGGGTTAGTTGGCCGATTGACCTGCATTGACTGTTTGTTGACCTGCCTGCCCGTCCGTCCGTCTGCCTGCACCAGCTGCCGCCTGTCAGCTGTCTGTCGTCTGCCCCGTCTGCCCCAGAACTGCCCTGCCTTTGCCTCTCCCCCCCTCTCTCTCCCGCTCACCAGACTAAGCCAGCCAGCCAGCCAACCATACCACTTCATCTCCCTCCCTCCCTCCTCTACGCACATCATCACCACCATCACCACCACCAACACCATCCCCGTCTAAACCTCCGGTTGAACCACGAGGATATACCACATTCCCCCGGCAGATCCTCCGGGAAACTATTTCGCAAAGAAAAAGCCACAAAAATCTCTGAGTCTGACATCGGATCCGAATCCGGGTCACACACACGTTCCGCTGCCGAAGCTTGTCGCAGAAGTGCTGCATGTCTGGCCTTGAGCACTCCCAACCACAATGCTCCGCCGATGCTTCGTCCGGTGTCGACGGTAGCCGCCCCTTTACCTCCATAACATCCTCTTCATTATCATCTCCATCTTCATCTTCATCTTCATCAAGTCTCTCCGGCCCACTCGGCCATTCCGACCAAGCTACGTCAATGTCAACGTCGGCTTGCCCAACCGATGCCGGTTCCAAACGCTCCTCCACCCTCCATCCGCTCCCAGAGGCACCTGACACCGATCTGACGGACGGGGCTGAGCTGGAGCTTCTATCTCCCTTGCCGCCCTTGAAGACAGATTGCGAGTCTCTGCCAAGCAATGCCGATGCATCTTCTGCCTCGGGCTCTGACATACTAGGTCTCTCTTCGCCTCATACCCGGAGCCCCACGTTGTCCGCCTCGAGCTCCACCTCGCTCCATGATGGCTTGGCCGACGGTGGCGTATCCTTACATCAACAACATGAATTCGGTATCCATGGACGGCCGAGCGACGGTGCAGAGGACAACGGGGTGTCCTTGGAAGGGTCAGAGCACCTTATTGCTCCCTTCCAACATGGCACATCCGAACCGCAACATTCGACTCCACATATCGAAGCAGGCCTTCCTGATGGCTCCGACATGGTACAAAGCGAGCAGGAGAGTTCATCTTCACTTATCCCGGGCATACCTGAAGATATACAGCTTCCCGCGAGATATGATCCATCGTCATCGCAGGACCGCAGCGAGCTCTCATCGGCTCCTGCGGCTGCCACAGAATCTGGCCATTCAGCCGCTAACCACTCGACCGCAGATTTGCAAGACGTACTGATGGAATCCGCTTACGAGGATACCGATCTTTCCGCCGACGAAGACCACCCTCTGAACAACCATACGGATGATGAAGGCGGATACCCGGCAGGCGCTGCTTCTACGCACTCGGCGACACCGTCCACCTTAGATAACAGTGAATCGCCCCCAGCTGAAGCTACGATCGGTCCCACCAGTCTGTTCCACCAGCAAGCTCCGCCTATCACGGCCTCGCCTGCAGAAATATCATTCGGAATCTTTGAGAACGGAGCAGACGTTATAGCGGAGTTTGATTTCGATGCATTCCTCCAGATACAGCCAGACCCCATGGATCTCGACAACCCGACATTTAATCCTAATACCACACCCCAAAACATACCCACCATCAATACTGTTCCACAGATACTTCTCCCTCATCTCCAGACCATTCCTCAACAATGGCTCGCAAACCACCCGAATCTCCCCTTTGGAATCTTTCAGGGCAACGTGAATACCTTCTTCGGGTTTACGACCACGATCGATGACGATTCGCCGGAATGGCCCGGCCCCCAGTTCCACGGCGAATATGAAAGGAATCTCTCGTTCTCTGATTTCTGCAATATGCTGGCCGTAAAGTATCGACAGGATCCTATCGGGAACGCTGAGTGCAAGATCAACCCGGATTTCGTCGAGATACTCAACTTTCATCTGCCTCCCATGGTACACAGAAATCAGGTCGATGAGTACCGCCCGGACTATCAGGGGATTCCCTGGCGGGAATTGGACATGGAAAGGCATAGATTCAGGCTGCTGAGGAACCGAAAGTACTCCAACTATGCTAATCTGAAGCCATATCCCGAGCCACACAGAGTAAGTCATTCAACTAATCGACGAATAATAACAATAATAATAATAATTTAATCCAATTCATATTCTGATCATATTCCGTTAAATAGCTACCGCAATTTTTGCCAATCAGGGAAAGCTACTTCCGGTTCAAGAAAACCTGCAACAGCGTCGATGTGAAGTTTTCCCATTTCCAACTGCGTAATGTGGTCTCCTCGACTTCCAAGAACGACGTCTTCTATACCGGAGACTCGGTTGTCATGCGGTATGATCCACAATCCGACGAAAGGCATACCATCATGGACCTTCGAAGGCCCTGCTCCGGCGATCCTATCAAAATCACGACGCTCGCCTCCCAGTTTGGTGTAATCATTGCGGGTGGATTCTATGGAGAGTACGCCATGTTGTCTCTGGATTCGCCAGTAGGAACCAAGCCGATTGAAGGCCTGGTCACCACCGACAGCAATGGTATAACAAACCATGTGCACTTTTTCAAATCGCGGACGACAAGCACCCCTAGGGCCGTCTTTTCTTCCAATGATGAGAGGCTGCGGATCTTGGATTGCAATCTTAACAAGATAGTGGCTGAATATAAGCTTCCATGGGCAATCAATTGTTCCGATACATCGCCAGACGGGCGGCTACGAGTGATTGTTGGAGACGCGAGGGAAGTCGTCATCCAGAGTGCCGACGATGGGGAAACAATACACAGACTACCAGGCCATCTCGATTTTGGTTTCGCCTGCGCCTGGTCCGACGATGGACACACCATCGCGACTGGGAATCAGGATATGATGGTTCGGGTCTATGATGCGAGAAATTTCAAGAGGGAAGTAGCGGTTCTCGATGCAGATATCGCAGGCGCACGGTCTTTAAGATTCACCCCCGTGGGGAGTGGTCCCAGAGTCTTGGCGTTCGCGGAACCTGCAGATATGGTTTCTATAGTGGACGCTGTCACATGGGAAAGTCGGCAGAGAATAGACTTCTTTGGCGAGATTGCGGGTATCACATTCTCGCCAGATGGGCGGGATCTGTATATTGCCAATTCGGATAGGATGGTGGGCGGGTTGATGCAGTTTGAACGATGGAGAACTGGGAATCCGGGTTACCCCGAAGATGATGTGTGGAGGGACGAAGAGGACGGCGAGCCTCCAATTTCCAGGCGGAGGATGAGGTTACGAGATGTTAATATGGACAATTTGGGCATTGTTTAACGATAAGGTTTGCCTGCGCGGGTTACATACGTATTTTGGATAGTTCGGGCTGCTAAGGGGGTTTTTTTTTTGCCGCTCGGGGTTTTCAAGTTTTTTTTTTTTTTTTTTTTTTTTTTTTTTTTTTTTCTTTTTGGGTTTTTTTTGGTTTTTTTTTTTTTTTTTTTTTTTTTTTTCCTTTGGGGATTTCGATGGGATTTCGCTTTTTATTTTCATTTCTTTGATGCGGGGGTTTCACTGAGGATTTCGTTTTTTCGAGCCATTCGCTCGCATATGTATCTGCATATGTATCTGCATATTGGATAACTGGATCTGTTTTATTATCAGGCTACCGCTTCTGTCTCCTCTCCGATTGCGATGGGGTTTTTTGTCACCCGTTACATAGCAAATATTGCACATCTCGACTACCTTAAGGGGTTAGCTCATGAAGCTACAGTCTCCCCCCCGGCGAATTTGTCCCGTGTATAATCTATCCTACGATAGGAGGAGGTCTAATTGCGCCTAATCTGCTAGCTTCTGTCGCCATCATGAGCAGGCGGACAGGTATCGAGGGTACAGATACCAGATATCGATAGTATCCCTCCATAGGAATCCGGAGCAATGTGTATATTATGGAAGATATCGATTGGGGAGATATAACCTAACCTGCAAGATGACTTGCAGCCAATACGATATGATATGTGGCTGGCCCTTCAACCAGACCCTGCTGTCACTGATCTATAGCTATGGCAGGCACATCGCTGAAGGGGACCCTCGTTTTAAAGAAACAAAACAAAAAAAAAAAGGGTTTACAAATTTCTTTTAATTTAATTCGAGATCCCAGGGAGCATTTCATTCTTTTTGGGTTTACGATGCACGGGAAACGTCATCCGACATTTACATACAGTACATCAGCTTATGGAGCTTCAACTGTGCTTGACCCTTCTAATTATTATTATTATTATTATTATTATTATTTTTTATCTTTATAGTTGCATTTGGACAAGGGGGAAGGGTCCTTTCCCAGGAAGCCTGTCCAACCGGGAAGGATGAGAAGTTCCACGGTGGAATGGCAAATGGTTATTGCTCTCTGTCCACCGTCAACAAGGAGAAGCAAAAAGAGTTCAAGAGAGTTAGAAGGGAAAAAAAAGGGGGGGTTTGTATTCAACAGGGCCGTGTAGCCAAGAGAGACAACATGGTAATTACTCGAAGGTTCGTCAGGCAAAGCTAAAACCGCAGCTGGGGGGGTTTTATTCGGAAATTGAATACAATATGGGAGGTTGCCTCCAGCAGGGTCGAACAAGAGAGTTCACCAGCTTAAGGCTTGAAGGAAGAAAGGAAGGCTTTTTTTTCACCCTTCTTCTCATTTCTTGCCTTCCTGATGATATTGAACGGGGAGGTGAGTGTGGCTCGATGTCGACAAAAGCACGACTGTTGGGCGCTTTGGAGCCACCACGTATAATTCCTTCCCAAGCCTTTTTTTTTATTTTTTTTTATTTTATGTATTTCGTTCACACCAGCGCAAATTCGGCACTAGCTGCAGGCTTGTGGTACAGGCATGCATACATACTAACGTAGACAGACACATGCAGTGCAAGAGAAAGAAGGAAATAAAAGGTTGTGTCGGTGGGACGCAATGCGAGTTCCTTCTCTTTTTTTTTCTTTTCTGTCTTCTCCAGACGACATGGAAGCCAGACCTGTCAGACAGACATGAGGTTCGTCAAAATGGGCTGGGACTGACCAATGACCTTGTTCCGAAGACATCTTTTGTGATGCCCCTGACCCAATAAGGACGTCGGAGTCGCGACTGGGGATATTGCTTTTTTGGTTTGTTATTTTATTTTATTTTATTTTGCTGGGCGGTTTTCTTGGTGGTATGGAGTAATTTCCCATCAGGACCTTCCCCAAGCCGAATTTCAAAACCTCGTTCATCTCGCTGAAGTTGCCCGGCAATTGGTGCTCGTTCTTCTTCTTCTTCTTCTTTTTTCTTTTCCTCTTTACCCGCGCTTTGCCATTCTGGGCGGACGTTGCCAGCGCAGCATTGAGATGTTTGTGAATTACCCACTTTCAAATCGATCGAGATGCATGTTATGTTACTCTTAAACTTTTGAGGTCTGAAGCTGGTGTTTTTTTCACTCTTTTCTTTCTGTGTGAATTTTATACGATCGTCGATGAGGCTTTGTGTCTAGTAATAAAAGGTGAAAAGGCCGTGATGGTCTGGAATTGGTACCTTGCATAGTCTAACACTAGACTCTCGCCCGTTCGTCTCACTCTCTCTTTGAGACTTTCCTCTCTGGAGAGTTTGAGGCTACGAGTAGCGTCGGCGGGAGGTGGATTACCTTTTCTCTGTGCGTCTGTGTCAGGTTTTTCCCAGGACCGGGAGCAGGATTCATGATCAATGAATAGGACTTCGCCGTGCCTCAGGCTTTCCGAGGCACTCTTCCCCAAATTAACCCACCATGCTTCCCCGTATGCAGAAGCGTGTGTGTGTGTGCGCGTGTGTGTGTGTGTGTGTGTGTATGAGGTGGTGGAAGTGAACAGCGTAATAGCGGTGAAATGGTGACGATGCTACCAAACATGCCTGCCCCATGCCATGCAAAGAGACATTGCATTGGCCGGTGAGAATTAAAGGGGTACATTGCAGATTACATACTAACTCACCTTAATCTCAGCGGGTCCCCTTTCCTGCCCAGCCCAACTCGCTCTATTTTATTCCTGGCCCTTCCTCCGACTTCCTTTTTTCCTTTCTCCCCTTCCCATCTTCTTCTGAATTCTGATCGTATAGGAACCGCCTACTCGCGATTCTTTCGACGCTCGTTCCCTGCTGTTTTGCTTTTCATAGACACGTCCGCTTCACTCCTTCAGCGGCTGTTCCATTCAAACTCCGACCAAAACGAATTAAAACAAAAATTATTTTTCGACCTTAATTTCTAGTTCAATTCAATTCAATTTCTTCGAAAGAGAAGGCGAACAGAATCGACAATTTCAATCATGAGATCCGCTGCTGTTGCCCTCGCGGCTTCGGCCCTCCTTATGGGTGCTGAAGCCGGCTCTTTGCTTCGACGACACGCTCACCACAACGTCCACAAGAGGGATTACGGATATGAGGCCCCGGCGGCACAGGATACCGAGACTTGCAAAATCGTTACCTACACCACCTGGGTTGAGTACAATCGTAAGTGTTTCCGCTTCTCTATGGCATTTCTTTCCTTCTCTTCATTTCAGCTGGGACTCGAATACAAACGTATCTTTTGCGTCGCCGTGGTGGTGGTGGTGGTGTTTACTTTTCTTCGGAGCCGCCCTCGTCGGTTGCCATGTCGGATCTGCGGGATACAACACGTTTTTTTTCTGCAAACCGCAAACCGCAACCACGAGGAGGAAACTCCACGAGGGAAAGGGCACACCACACGCGCACCATACCGAAGCTGCATGTCTCTTGACATCGTGATGTTTCGATATCAGTTGGAATTGAGCAGAAGGAATCGCAGGAGTTGGTGTGACAGGAATGGAATGATAGCTAACAACTTCCAATTCTACAGCCCCCAAGCCAACGTACGATACCACCGAATATGTCAAGTCCACGGTCACTCTCGTCCCAACCCCCCACACGACGGTCCCATACTCCTGCTCCGTCCCCGTCCCGACACCTGAGGTCACCACCTGCGAGACCCCGGGTACCTACACCTTCCCAGCGAAGACCATCACTCTTACCTCCACAGAGTATGTCTGCGTTCCAACCACCACCGTCCTGCCACCAGGAACTCACACCTACGGTGTCCACACCAAGGTCATCACCGAGACCTTGACCACCGTCACCTGCCCGTACGCGACAACTTACACCTCTGGAACCGCTGTCTATACCACTCTCACCAACACCGTCTTCGAGTGCCCAACTCCTGGAACTTACACCTACGGTGGACACGAGACCACAGTCACCAAGACTTGCACCGTCACATACCCAGCCGTTGCTACTTACACCCCTGGAACTTATACCCACCCAGTCAAGACTGTCACTGTCACCGTTCCATCCTACGTTTACACTTGCCCGTACGCTCCATTCACTCCTGAGCCAACCCCTGAGCCAAAGCCAACCACCCCAGCCTACACTCCGGAGCCAAAGCCAACTACTCCAGCGTACGTTCCGGAGTCGAAGCCACCAGCACCACCAGCTTACACCCCAGAATCCCAGCCACCAGTCTATGTTCCAACCACCAAGGAAGAGGTCCCAGTCTACACCCCACCCAAGACTACCACTATCAAGTCTGAGACCCCCAAGCCAACCAAGCCTTCCGGCCCAATTGACTACAGCAACGTTGGAACTGGCCGACAATGGTGTATCACCTACACCCAGTACAACAACGACAAGTCCTGCAAGACCCGTGACCAGATCTTCACTGATATCTCTGAGATTGCTGGCAAGGGATTCCGATCCATCCGTGTCTACGCCCCTGATTGTGATGCCTTGGAGCACATCACCGATGCTTGCGACGAGTACAAGTTGAAGATCGTCATGGGCGTCTTCATCCGCAAGAACGGTGGCTCTTATGATTACCAGGACGTCAAGACCCAGGTTGAGAAGTTGGTTGCCTGGAAGCGATGGGACATCACTGAACTCATTGTCATCGGTAACGAGTCCGTCTGGGGTGGCGTTATCTCCTCCTCTGACCTCGTCAGCCTCATCGGCGAGTGCAAGGGCATCTTCAAGTCCGCTGGATACCCCGGAAAGGTCACTACTTCCGAGGTCGTTTCCTCCCTTGAGGCTAACCCAGGTCTCTGCTCCGTCATCGATGTCGTCGCCGTCAACATTCAACCCTACTTCAACGGTGGTTACGCCGCTGATGCTGGCAAGTTCCTCAAGCAACAGATGGAACAAGCTCAAGGTACGTAAACTTTCCAAATTCTAATTTCGAACGCATTTGACTAACATTGTGATGAACAGCTGTTTGCAACCTTGAGACCTTCTGCTTGGAAGCCGGTTGGCCATCTGGTGGCGCTCCTATCAACAACGCCGTCGCCGGACCCAATGAGCAGGCCACCGCCATCCAGTCCATCTATGCCATCGATGATGGTCACATCTCTTACTTCAGCACTTAGTACGTATTCTCTGATTTTAACTCTACCTTCGAAGTACATATATACTAACTGTTTGTGCCTCCTCTTAGTGATGATCTATGGAAGGATTCTAGCATGAACGGCGGTGTCGAGACCCACTTCGGTTGCGCCAAGCTCTTCCCAATGGGATCCTATTAATTGAAGTGATGCCGATTTAGCCAGCCGTTTTTTGTTTCCTTGTCCTTTAAACCCTTCTGTACAATACGCCAAAGCCATGAGTTAGGGAATGTATAAATCCATCTGCTTCTAATTCAACCATTCTCTTTCGACACTTTATCTCTTTTTTTTTTTTGTTCCTCTTTTCCTTGTTCTTCTCCCTTGACCATTGTTGATATTTTCCTATGTAGTAGAGCGCGTGTGATAAATGTTTCCTTTGTCGAATATCGGTGTCTGAAGGACCGAAAGGGGCGGTGAAAGGTCCTCGAAGGTTTGGTTAACCGTTGGTGATGATGGTGATATATTCCTTTTGTAGAATTGCGTCGTCGTTGTGTAAGAATAGAGTCGGGATAGCAGTAGCCATAATCCAACTATCGAAGATAATATTTAATAATCGCTTACATCGGATAAGACGACACGACAGCTGACCGACCGAGACCAACCCGTAGTATTGATATCGTTATGTTCAAAAGTTTGGTTGCATCCTAACCATGAATATGCTCACACGTTGCCGAAGCGTCGTATATTACGGGACTAGCATATGTTGGCATGTTGGTTTGGTTGTTGGGTTTAGTGCGTTGTTACTTCCCCCTAAGCTTTGAGCTCCCACCTAGCAACTTCTCAGCCAGTCTTGTACCCTTCTAAGCAACTTGTACCCTCATTCCACCACCACCACACGTACCATTTCCCCCCACCTTCAACCTTCAAGGGTCCCAGGTCGGCGTAGTAGGAGTCCACAATACAATGGCGACAAATCGTAAATATTCAGCACTTCCTGATATTGTAAGCCTAACCGCCTGGCTCGCACCACTCGGTTGATTTCAATCGCTGACCATACAATGGGTATAAACAGGATACATCAGCAAAGGACGTCTTCGAGACACCGGATCTGACAGACGATTCCACACTCCCCGTATGACAAACCAAAAACCTTTATAACTTTTTATATACTCTCCCAGAACGGGGAGACCTACGTAATATGGACACCAATTCACTGACAAGAGAGAAAAAAACACCCCCATAATAGACATCCCCCTCCCGAGCTACCGGCGACGACCGTTCCTCAGCGGTCTCCTCCCAAACCGACGATGACGACGAGAACCGAGAAATCGCCCACCCGCGGATCCACCCGCGCCTCGCGCGGAACGTCTTCAAAAATGCACAGGTCGATGCCAGCGATGCCGATTTCTCGGACCGCATTGCGTCGAAGAGGCAGAGTTACCGGACTACCACGTTGAATCGACAGAGGAATCGGATGGATGAAGGGGAGAGGGAACTTTACGGTGACGATGAGGATGAGATGTTCGATGACGGCGAGGATGGGGGCATTGATGGCGAGGAACGGGTGGGGAAGCGGTTGGCTAGGTTGAGAAGGGAGATGGAGGAGTTGAAGGAGATGATTGAGAAGGAGAGGGAAGAGAAGGAGGAGTTTAGATTAGAGCAGGGTATCTCCGAGGGCGAGGATGGGGAAGCGGAGGATCTCGACGAGGAGAGTTGGGAGAGGCTGGCTGAGGTTATGGAGGAACTGATGACGGCTAAGGGGAAAGGAGGCGGTGCGGAGGCAGACCTGGCGCGTAAGCTGGCCAACGGACTCAAGGTGCCGCCGCGAACGGCGGCTATACCCGAGGACGCGCAGGCGACCCCGTCAGGCGACCCTGTGGAACCAGTAGGTGTCACGGCCAATTACACAGTGACTTACTCGCCGCATTTTAAAAAGACACACACGTTGGCCAAGGTCGCGGAATTCGACAGCCGGATCACGCTGTTGGAACGATTGTTGGGGATATCGTCGGCGCAGTCTTTGGCTTCGATACCTACGAATTTTGCGATAATATCTTCACTCGAGACGCTTACGCAGCAGCTCACGGTTCTCACGAACACATCGGCATCATCTTTGGATTCGGCGGCGAGGAGGGTGAAGAATTTGACTTCTGATGCCGAGAAATTGACGGATGCACGGAAGGCTGCGAAGGCTGCTTTGGAGAGCCGTCGCGCTGCTGGGGAAGAGGAAGCAGCCATAGCCGGAACTCTTCCCGAAGGACCATCGTATCTTTCGGATGCGGAAAACGAAGCCAAAATCAATGCCTTGTACGGGACCCTGGAGACGATTGACAGATTATCACCGCTCCTCCCGGCTGTTCTGGATAGACTGAGAAGTCTGAGAAGCGTTCACGGGGAGGCAGCTAGGAGCGTGCAAACCCTTGAGATGGTGGAGAAGCGGCAGGAGGAGATGCAAATCGAGATTGTTAAATGGAAAGAAGCCCTGGAAAGGGTCGAGGAGGCCGTTGGGGAGAACGAGAAGACGGTGGGGGGGAACATGCAGCAGGTGGAGCAGTGGGTCCGAGTGCTGGAGGAGAAGGTAGCGCAAATGTAGGGCCTCCTACCTGGCCAGGCCGCGCGCATGCATGCATGCATTCCAGCTCTGTTACCAGGTTCATGATTTCTCAAAAGTATTTGCTCATACCTGTGTCAGCTAAGGATCGGATAGGCCGACAGGCATTGGGCATTAGCGTAGTTCCATGAAATAGACGAAAAGAGGCACAACACCAGATAACCGGAAAGATATGCCGACCTCACCAGCTTGCCGGCCCAGCGAAACAGCCGGAAAGACAGACGGAATATGTGCCACTTGAGATGAGACCGATTTTCCTTGTTGGTGTCTTTCGCTGGCCCTGCCTGCACCGTCTGCCTTCCGGGATTCTGGTTGGCCGATAAATCCGCCCCGCTTGTTTGGCGGGCTGCATTGTTTATTTTTTGTGGTGGTGGTGGTGCTGCTGCACGACAGTTACAACTGGTGCGTGCTAGCTAGTTGGGCCGTTAGTTGGTGTTGGATCCTCAGTGAACGGTTGATTGATTGATTGATTGATTGATTGATTGATTGATTGATTGATTGATTGCCTGCTCTTTTTTTTAATTTTATCTCTGTCTTGAAGCGTATCGTCATTCCATCTCCAAACCTCTTTCTTCACCTCCAAAGGAATCCCTCCATTGCACCACTAAACTAAAGAATCCCTTCCGTTTTCTTCCGTTCACCTCTCGTCGCTAGCTTTCGCGTGCTAATTTCCTCCCATCTTTCCCCTTCCCTCTCTTCTCGTATAGTTCGCCAATCTCGTCTAATATTCCCCCTGCTTTTTTGCAAACGCAATGGCTCTCAAGCGAAAGAGGTCAAACTCCATATTCTCGATGTCCGAAACTGCTGGATCTGCGAACCACAAGAGCATAGACGATCTGCTCGAAGCTTACTCCACAAAGGAAACGGAGATAGAGCTTGACCCCGCTGATTTCACCATCAAACTTAAACACCCCCAGCGGTATAAGAACAAAAAGTTCAAATCCCAGGCCGGTTTCAAGCCTGACATCATAGACGAATGTGACATTCAACCACAGTCCAAATGGAACAGCATGAAGGACTACAGTAACTTCATCGTGGGCGGGGTTACCTTCAGAAAGAAAGACATCATCGAAGTTAAACGTCCAGGCCAGGATGGTATCCCCGGAGAGCGGAAGGAATGGATCGCCAAAATCATGCAGATAAAGGCGAGCGACCCTGAACACGTGTATGCCAGGGTCGCGTGGTTCTACTGGCCCGAGGATCTGCCTATCGGTCGACAACCGTATCACGGTCGCAACGAGGCTATCGAGAGCAACCACCCGGACATCATTAGCGCTTTCACCGTTAACGGCAGAGCCGATATCAAAGAATGGGACGAAGAAGACGAAGACGCTACGTTCGATGGATACTACTATCGTCAGGAATTTGACTACCTTAGCAAACAGCTGACCGTAAGTTTCCTATTTCATTCTGCTCTTTGGGTGTTTTGTCAAACTATATACCCTGTGGCTTAGCTCACGCGGTTATACGATGAACGTAGGTCCTCAGGCAAATATGCACCTGCGAGGGTCATTACAATCCGGATACAAAGATAATCCACTGTTCCGGATGCAACATCTGGATGCATGAGGAATGTATCATCGCAGACGCTGCCAGACGTCACGGAAAGACGGGCGCCATGTCAAAAGATAATTGTAAGCCCAAGAAAGGCAAGAAAGGCCGCTATTTCTCCAAAAAAGGGACGCCCAAACCCGAGCAAAATATAGCCGTTATCTTATTCGACGGTAAGATACGCATCAAAGAAAGGATCAAGAAGAGCGACAACGATGATAAAGATTCCGATTCTGGATTGGATGCCGACACCATCATCGATGAAGACATTCGTTGCTTGAAATGCAACGTCGTCATACTCTAAACATCATAAATTGCTTGAAAAGTCATCATGAATCACGATCGAACATGCTGAACTCATCTCGCGTCCATTTCTCTAGCCCAGGCAGGTTCTTATTACAAAGGCACATTGTTTCCTTCGTCCTCTCTTATTTTTCCCTCAATTCTCGCATTGAAGCAAGGCTACATCCTAACCTTTCTATCGCCAGCGTTGAAATCCTACATCTCCTGTACAGACTTTTCTACCCTTATCCTTCTGTTTTCACTTTTCATTGTTTTTCCATCTTTCCAGCCTTACCTACACTCTTTGATACCTCTGATGCAAGCGGGCGTTTTACTTTTTGGGAGGTATACTGGGGCTGGTGTTATATGTGGCGGACCCGTTGTGGTGCCGTGCCCAGAGAGGCATGGCTTGATATAACGGGCGCAGGCGGTTTCATTGATAATCTTCAATTATTGCTTTTATACTCGCTACTGTGTATCTAACTTCAGGGCGCGCTGCAAAGAAAAAAAAATCGATATAATTGATTGCCTGGGCTTTCCTAGATGATGTTACCAACTCAAGTTGATCATCTTAGGCCTTGATATGCGAGTTGATCGAATTTCTGGTCACCTCGTACGAACTCATTTCACGATCAATTGAGTCTAGTATGTTCACACAGACATGTCACCGTCTCCAATAGCTCGAAACATTCTCTAGACAATACTTTAAGTATAGGCTTCGGATTCAACCCTCATTTCCACCAGAGTAACCGCATGAGATCCGTGTCGTCGGCATTGAACGATCTGGTCATATTTTATAGTGTCACAGAAAAAAAACAAATCGGATGGTACAATCATGGAATATAAGTTAATGCTTAAGTCATTCTGTATTTTCTGCTAAATCCAAATCGACTGATGCCTTTAGTCCCTTTTTGTTGTTCTTTTCTATAAGCTCGATGGTTTTGAATGGTTCTGACTTAGTCACGCTATCACGACGATGCATGGAATCCAGATACTTTTTGGATCACCGATTAGACTCCCTTCACTTACCACTTAGATAAATAATTGATTAAGATACCGGGTTTGAAGCATGGCTTCACAACTACCACCTTCACGACCGCTCTCCCCCTCCAAACAATCAACCACAGCAATATTGCCCACCTTGTCAGTCCAAATCCCCCCCCTCTCCTTCGCCCTGGTCTCCACAGGCGTCTACCGCTCGGGCTGCCCGATGCCACTCAACTTCCCCTTCCTGGAAAAACTACGCTTAAAATCCATCATCTACCTCGCCGACCAAGACCTCCCCAATGACCTCCAGACCTTCGTCGAGAGGAACAACATCCAAGTCTTCCATTTCCGAGTCCAGCAGGTACGCGGGGAGAATAATACAACAGGTGACAACACAGAAGATGAAACCGGCATGTTGACGGAGAACGGCGGGGAGCCTACCGCGGGCGCCGGTTCGCTCGTCGACGGTGGGAGCCCCGTGATATCGAGACGGGGGTCTGCGGTTTCCAGAAGGGACTCCGCGATACTCCTCGAAGAAGGTGGGAAGGAGCGGAAGGAGAAGAAGGAGAAGGAGAAGGAGAAGGAGAAGGTCGAGAACGACCCGGTTAGCATGCGACTGGCATTGGAGCTGTTGCTCGATAACAGGAATTTCCCGGTGCTCATACACTCGAATAAGGGGAAACACCGCTCAGGGGTCCTGGTGGCCTGCATGAGAAAGTTACTGCAGAACTGGGCGTTCGGGTCCGTAAAACTCGAGTATCACTACTTTGCGGGCGAGAAGGGGAAGGCCGATGTTGAGGTAATCCGGGCTCTTTCCTGATATGCTTCTTCCCCCCTCCACCTCTACCTGGATATTTTATATTATGATTTTGGATTTCAGATTTCAGATTTTGAATGCAGGTTTTTATCAAGCTGACTGCGGATCTTAACAGTTCATCGAGCAATTCGAACCCATTCTAAAGTATGATGAAAGATGGGCACCCGGCTGGCTGAGGTACTCACCTGAGGAAGGAAAACTAATCAAGGTCACCAAAGACGGATGAAAAAAAGGCCGAGTTCTCGGGTGCGGCGTTAATTGACTGATTTATGACCGTCTATACTAAAAAAAGGTCGGGCGACGTGCTTCTATACGGAAAGAATGCGTCCCAACGGGGACGGGGGTATATCCAAAATGCCATCTATGCAGCGCTATGTGGTGCCATATATGATACAAAGATACCTGTATGCGACTTCAAGACAAGTAAGGGGATTAAAAGTGTGCGAAGTTTAAGACTTCAAAGAAAGAGGTGGAGAGGGTATCTCAAGGTATCATCAACAGCGGCAGCCCCCCGAAAAAAAACCAACGCGAACAACCAAAGGTTTCGCAAAGGCAAAGAGACAATCATCTATCCCTTTTATAGTGTACAGAAATCAAGCTACATACCTATCTGCGAGGTTTTGGAACTCCACGCCGAATTCCTTTCCGTCTAGGATGTCCCTTTGTAACAGCTCTAGTTCAGTATCATCCGAATAACTCATACCGGCAACATACTTCTTAAGAAAGCAAAAAAAAGATTTCCTCAGTTCTGAATCGCCAAAACTTGGATTTCTGGCGTCGTATTCGCTGTCGTAGAGATCGTCTTTGATTAGGCGAGCACGGAAACGTAAAGATGGTAGTTCGATTTGAGGTAATGTTGTTACTAAGGTTTTTATCTCACGAGGAGCGCTCCCGCTCCTATTATTTTGTGTCGAGCATCCTATTATTCGGGCTGGCGGCTTAGATGGCTTGTTAAAGAAATCCGGGGAGCACGGGAGCTTGGTTGATTTCGGCCCGTTGGTGGATGCCGGTAACTTCGATACAGGAGTAGATTTCTTTGGTGGGCATGGCTTAGCCCTTGATTGAACTGGTTCATCGTCTTCAGAAAAGGAAGAAATGTCATCCTCGTCGTCATTGATCTCTGGATCTGGCGCCCTCCTCCTCTCTTGTCGCATCCTATCCGACGCAGATGGAAATATGCCACGCCCTCCATCTCCATCTACATTCGAAGGCCCCAAATCTGGCCTCCCAAAGAAGGCAGAAATAGGTAACGGGGTATCATCAAAATCCTCATCTTCTGAAGAAGTTGAACTTTGTCCGGCACTCTTTGCTTGTGTGATCCCAAACCATGCATCTATCGGGCCCGCGGACCTGCGATTGGATTTCTGGTTATTTGGCGACCGGTTATCAGTTCGCTTGACTAGAGACGAGATATTATTCTGAGCTTCAGATGGGTTTCGAGGTGTGAGAGGTTCATGTCGTTTATTCGGAGAGCTCATGTTGTTATCACTTCCAAATTTTGGGTAACACGGGCCGCCGCTACCTGCCATTCTTGCAATGGGAGCGCCGGGTGTAGGCACACTGATAATTGGCACGTTGGATAAGCATGCGTTATCAGATGTGCTGATGGATCTGGGGCTGCGGCTTTGACTGTCTACTCTCTTGGTTTGTGAAGGGCCAGGGGCAACAGGCTCCGTAGGACTTCTTGTCATAGATGAAGATATTTGAGGGACAGGTGTGTTCCTGCTGTAAACCGATATCTTTGAATTCATCTTGGAGATTGTCCAAGGATTAGATATAGATATATCCCCGCTAGTATCCTCTTCTGTAATTTCATCAGTTTTCATATCAAGATTTAGGGAACGATTCAGCCATCATACCTCGTGCGGCCTGTTGTCTAGTTGTTTCTCTCATAGCCTCTTCGATGTCTTCGAAACCATCCTCTTCGTCGTCGTCGATCCCGGAGCCATACATACTAAAACTCCACCCGAAATCTTGGACACCTCGATGGCCCGAGTCTGAGAGATCCTTTTCTCTCCCGTCACTGTCGATTTGCGAGTCACCTTCCCTTATGGGAACCTCGTTTTGAGCCTTTGCAGCATTGGAACTTATCTTGATAGGCGGAGAGCTCGACAGCGCGCGGCTTCTGGTTTCCGTATCTTGCTGTCCCCCGGACCCTACTAAAGAGGCGAGATGTTTTCGAGGCGTTTGGTGAACTGGAACGTCACTTGGAACCACGGCGTCGTTCGTAATTTCGCCGCTGAGGTCTTCTCTGGTCCTCTCAACTCCCCGGCTCGTCATTGGGATCTCTTCATCCTCGACCTCCAAGTGCCCTTCCCCTCCAGTATCCGCTGCCCCACCATAAACCTTCTCAAGGCAATTCCCGATACACACCAGCACTCTCTCATTATTCTCAAACAGCACGTCATCTTTGGCAGGTTCAATATTAATATCCACCTTCCCAATGCTAGAGAGTATATTAAGATATAAAAAGGGCTCTGCTGGCGTATCAATTGATCTCGCCGCGAAGACCGCTTTGACTTGTTTCTTGTACAAGCTGTAAATTGAGTGGGCCAGTCCACGATTCCTGCTGATCGATAATGGGCGGTTCTTGTACGCTATGCATACGCCTCTTTTAGAGACTGGATTTGCATCTGACATGTTATTATATCAGTTCACTGGCTCTGTTATATCAATTGGAATACAAACTCGTACCAGCGTCAGCCTTCGCCACAAAGGCTTCAATGCTAACACCTCCACCTTCATCTGTACTCTCAATCCACTGCCCATGTCGATTCGATTCAGCACTGAACGCCTTAATAACCGCCTGCTGCTTCGTGCTGCTAGCGGCAAAGATGATGTCATACTTGTTCTCGATCTTCTTCTTCCCTTTATTACCCTGCGGCGCGGCCACGCATCTGAATTGAAACCGTGTTTGCGGATGTGTGAGATAGTACGAGAGTAACAGTGGCTTTATCTGGTTGAGATATTTGCTCGCCGTCTTCTCCAACGTGCTCTTGCGTACCGGGAACTTGGCAAACAGGTTTGTGACTTTGATCGTTGACCCCGTGGGGGCCGAGACCGGTGATATCCTGAATTCGGTATGAAGATATTAAAGGTTAGGGCTTCATTCCTTTTTTTTCTTTTCATAAGCCACGGGGTTAGTTACGTTTTTAAAGACCCATCTGTAGCAATCTCACATGCCACTGCCATCACCTCATCTTTAACCCGGGTAGTGATCGTAAGTGCTCCGGAGACGTTGGCAAGACTAGCCAATGCCTCTCCTCTGAACCCGAGGGTTACAACATCCAACAAATCATCGAATGTGGATATCTTGCTGGTGCAATGGGGTTTAGCCACTATAAGAAAACCCACTGTTTTTAACATTCAAGTTCTAATTTGCTCAACTAGTAGAACTCTGTGATATTTATCTTGAAGATGAGGGGATATTACTTAGGCTCCTGTCGTTCGGGTTTATACCCGACCCATTATCCTTGACTTGGATATGAGAAACCAAGTCCGGACTGGCTTCGATCAAGATGGATGTAGCTCCTGCGTCCAACGCATTCTCTACGAGCTCCTGTGTTGGAATAAAAAAAATTTAGTACCCTATTTGAGTGAACATGATGGAGGAAGGGGGTCCTACTTTGATAACACTGATGGGGTCTGTGATGACTTGAGTTGAGCCTAGACGCCGGATGGACTCTTCAGGGATCTCGTGAATCATGGTTGTTTATATGAGAGAACGTCGGCACGCAGCCTTTCTTTTTCTAATGTGCCTCAGATGGGAAGTCTAGGAGTCGAGCGGTTATGCATTGTGAGTTTGATCATAGTCGAAGGATGGCGATGTTAGCTAGGTCGCTTTTGTTGACTATTATGGTATGAAGTGATCATGACGTTGATGAGTCGGGTTCGCGAAGGAAAAGCGTTAGACAACCACACCGCCTCATACTTCTTATGATCACGATTCATTACTCGACTCCAACAGAGATGGGTCACTCGGACCACATTTTCGGTTACGGTGGTTTACTTGAAAATTTTCTCAAAAATTGGATCTGACAGAGCGATTGCCATTCTTTAGGCGTGCATACCATCCCCATAGTTTTGTGTAAACCAGACTCATCTGTAAAGTCTTCTCTTCAGCGAATATTGTATAACTGGCATGTTTCCATCGGAATTCATTAACATTGAATCATGAGCTACTACATAAGATTTGAAGATGTTTGCTTTTACTGAGGGAAAGAAACCCCTCTTCTTGCGGACGATCATGGGTCACTTCTTCATAGGTATCTTGACGTTAAAAAAAAAAAAAGGATAGAAAGAAAGAAAGAAAGAATGGGAGAAGAGGGGGTTGGATGAACCAGGAATGTATAATATTTCACAGTTTGAAAAGAAATCCAACAGGATTTAAGGGTTCTTTGCTGTTTCCCAAACTCCGAAACATGCAGTCAGAAATGCAAAGAGAACATAGGTTTTATGGGGTAGTAATTCAAACTGGATAGGAAAGCTTAAAGGAAATTAGGGGTTACGTATGAAGTGGCTGTCTAAGAAACAATCTTAGAATTACAAGAGAAGAAAGAAAAAAAAGAGGCCATTTAGAACTCCCAGTTCTCATCGACACTTTCAATGGCCCACTTAAACTTATCTCGGAGAGTCTTAGGAAAGATTCTCTCAAGGGGGACGCCGAACTTCTTGCAAAATACAACAGAAAGACGAGGATCGATATAGTTGATCTTGGATGTGCCGAGCGAAACCTCAGAGGTGTTTTCCTTGTCCTATAACAATACGTTAGTGCTATCGTCTTACAGGGGGGGGGGTTTACGATCACACTTGACACATACCTTCATCATACTAATCTTGATCTGAATCTTGTCATCGAGTTTGGCGATTTGTTCTTCAAATTTCTCAACAGATGGAGCCTTTCCGGCAGCCTCCAATTTTCCGGTCTTATTCTCTTTGGCGAATTCTTTCTTCATATCGTCAAGGACGCTAAGGCGAGACTTGAGCTCAGAAGCTTTCATTTCCTTTTCGCCGTTCGCAGCTAACTTTTCGTTATCTTTCGCGAATTTCTTCTCGATCTTCTTCTTTTCTTCATCAATCAGCCACTCTTGGTGCTCTTTGACCCAATCCTCATTGTCGATTTCAGCGTCTGGTTTGAAGTATTCTGGCTTCTTCTTCTTGAGTTTTGGCTCCAGGCTCAATATCATTTTCTTGAGTCTCCACTTCTGGTACATCAAGGCCTTGATTTCATACATTTTCTTTTCCATCTGGGAGTCGTGCATCTTGCTCTTAGTCCGTTGATGGTTACAAAGAATAGCAACCTTCTTGTTCGCTTCGTTGTAAGCAGCGTGTTTTTCAGCGACGGTGCCGACATTCTTCAGCTTGGAAAGCTCCTGCTGCATGGTCCATGAAGCATTATAGGTACGGAAGACCTTTGCACTAAGCCCTGGCATATGGTCTTTGAACCACTCGTTGATGTGTTTTGTCTGGATACGATCGAAGAGGTCATCTCCCGGACCCTTAGGCGACTTCTTGAAGATACGCAGGTTCTTAAAAACTTGCTTGTCGACGGTATAGACCTGATCAAACTGAATACTGTCCTTACCCAAGAACTTGAAGTGGACGAGATTGGGCTCTTCGAGAGTAACATGCTCATATCTCAAGCTGCAACAACCAACAGTGTCGGCCTCGTCATCACCCTTTTCATTACCGGCTCTGAGGGCGAACTTATCGATAAGATAAATCGCGGTAGCTCGTTGACGAACCATAGTCTGCTTATCACTCAAATCCGCAGTGTATTCGCGACGAATCTTTTCGATGTGTTTCTTTGCGAGATGTTAGAACGGAGCTGTAGGTGAGGTAGAGAGGAAGGAAGGGAGGGATATACCTTGAGTTCACGGGCTTTCTCATACTTCTTGAAGTCACTCTGACCCTTCAGGGAGCTAGTGACAGCGAGCATAACATACTTGACGTTGCCATTGATATTTTCGGTCCACATGGCTAGCCACGATGCCGTCTGATTGTGGACGATATTTCCCCATTTATGTCCTTTGGGTGGGGGCGGCACTGTGGCCTCTTTGCCAATGTTCAGTGTTATTTGCTCCGGATAGACACGCTTCTTGTACATTCCACGCTTCGGATGTTCACCGCGACCTCGAAATAGGCCGGGGGGTTCGACACGGAAGTTGCCGACCTTCTCCTTGCGACCGTCCCATAGGCAGTACTGGTACGGCTCTTCGATCTTCTCTCTCTCCGCCTTGGCCTCTTTCTTCTGAGCGGGTGTCATGGCCTTCTTGGCCTCCTTCTGGGCGTTGAAGTATTCGAACATCGGACGGAAATCGCATTTGTCATAACTTTGGATTTTGACAGCGTTGCCGTTTTTGTCCTTTGCACCCCCAGTTTCTTTCAGAATAGTCTTCCAATCCGCGAAGAAGTTTTCAAGAAATTTCTTGTCGCTAGCTTGAGGGGCTTCAAGGAGGGCGGCCATAAATCCTGCGACTTCTTCGGCTTCCGGCGCAAGAGTGATAGGAACCCCGTCGTATTTCATCTTGACGTTCTTGGGCAGCGGCTCATAAGGAGGAGGGAACATGACACCGGAATGCTGAAGCGTCTCCCACTTCTGGCCTCCGTCGTTCTGCTCGGCTAACCACCACTTGTACTCGTCGCTTTGCTCTTCACCATCGGCATCGGGGCTGGCTTCGTCCTCTTCATCCTCTTCCTTCTTCGCTTTGGCTTTAGCAGCTTTCTTAGGGGCAGGCTCTGCGGCTTTTGCCTTGCCCTTCTTGGCTTTAGAGGTGGTAGGCTCTTCGCTGTCCTCTTCATCTTTCACAGCCTTGGATTTCTTGGCTGCGGCTGTCTTCCTTTGCTTCGCGATAGGGATGTCGCTGTCAGAGGCGTCGGAGGGTGTCTCGTCCTTCGGTTTACGCTTGGTGGCGGATTTTGTCTTGGGAGTGGTTTTCGGGGCTGGTTTGGTTTTCGGGGTCGCCTTTTCTTTGCTAGCTTTCGTGGCGGCTTTAGCTGCGGCCTTTTCGATGGATTTCCTGTCTTTGGCAAGCTTTTGAAGGGGGACATCATCGTCTTCGAACTCGGATTCGGATTCCTCCTTCATTGACTTGGTCGATCTCCTCCTCGAAGAGCTGAGAGGCATGTCGTCTTCATCGTCTGAATCAATGAGCTGCTTTTTGGTACCGTTGACGGTGGTTCGCCTTCGCTTGGACTGTAAGGCAGAGTCAGCATGTTGTCACACAGTTTGTTGACTTATTAAATGATAACTAGGACATACCAAAGGCGCATCGTCCGAATCATCATTCGAATCATCTTCCTCCTTGATAGCGGGTTTCTGGGCGGCTTTCCGCTTGCTCGAAGTGCCATTGATGACCTTGGAGACCTTTGCAGGGTCCATGGCCATCCCCGGGGTGTGTGCAGCGTCGATTTCCATGGATTCCTCTTCCATCTGACGGTCCACGGAAGGATCGATCTTTTCGGGTAGGACGGCTCGGCCGTTAGACTTCCGACGGCCTCTGGCGAGCGGCATTTCATCCTCTGACGACGACATTATGGGACCACGGGATCGAGTCGGGTTTAAGGGAATGGGTTCGGCGAGGGCTGAGACTCGAGAGCTGGTCGTCTGAGCCCGCGAGAAGGTTACGGGGGGGATGAAATGTTGGTTCAAAAGGTAGTGAGAGTTAAGGAAGCAGTGCGACCGTAGTGGTGATATCAGCGGCGCACAAGGAAGGAGTGATGTTGGGTGTGATGGTGGTGGTGATGGTGGTGGTGGTTGTGTAGCCGCTAATGTGAGGTCCCGTAAGAAGGGGCGAAAACGCGTCGAAGGAGAGTAGAAGCGATGAGTGGTGGGAAAAGGGAGCGAGTACGGCTGGAAACCTGGAGGCAAAGATGAGTTTCGAGCAACCGGGACCTGTCGAAATCCGAGGACCTGTCGGATGGAGAGTCCGAGTGAAACGGACTGCAGTGTGGAAGTTTTATCTTCTGTGGAGGGAAGAGAAAGTCAGAAGTCGTCGATGGTCGTGTTTTAAGCTTATTAGACTCTGAAGTCTTTCGAGGCCGGTGATTATTTTATTTTATTTTGTTTTATTTTATTTTATTCTGGTCTTTTCTTTATTATTTGTTGTTTATGTGAGCGAGCGAGGCGGGTTGTTGGCCGGTTAGTCAGGCACTCTCAGTCAGTCCTGTCCGTGCCTGGGAGCAACAAACAGTTGGGTTGGAGCCGGGTTTGTCACTGCAGGGAACGCCCAATATAAGAACCCGTTTGGAACGAGTTTTTTCTTTTCTTTTCTTTCCTTGTACGGGACGGAGATAGACCAAATGGAAAGAGAAAAGGATATGATCGCGGGATTTTTTTGTATTTTTTTGTAAATTTTTTAGAGAAAAGGAGGAGGCTGAAGACAGACGTACGGGGAGCGTGGTGGTGGTGAAAGAAGAAGCAGATCCAGAAGGATAGCAGCAGAGATGAGGAGGAGGAGGGAGAGGGAGGGAAAAAAGAGGGAGGGACGCAGGCAGGGCTAAATAAACTGTCGAAATTTGGCAAAGTCAATTTTTGGCTGACGGAACGAGCGCGAAAAAATTTGAAGTCAACTTTTCGCTGGGCAAACACAGCGGATGGGAACGCCAACTTGGCCACTAACATGCTAGTGTTATTAGCACTTGGGTACCGTACACTGACTGACTCAACCACTTACCAATTATTTTCAAGTATCTATCTATCTATCCTCCAGGGTGTGGTTTCCCCATCATCCCTAATTGGATATGCTCCCAATGTAAATACCAGGCTCCCCAGGAAGAGCAACGTCACAGACGAAGGGAGCTCGAGAGAGCCCGTTGATCGAGAGCATGTTTTCTCTCTTCTTCTTCTGTTTCTTTCGAATTTGCTATATATGCCACACACACCGAGTAACCGGGCACTTGCTGGATAAAATAGTGCTAAGTCAAGTAAGCAAGTACCCAAGCACACCTACTTACCTATCCATTAGTCAGATGCGTAGACAAGTGAGTACCCGTGTAGTATGTAGATATTCAACATAACATTTTCCATATATGTAAAAGATATTTAAAAAAATATAAATGGGACAGAGAGAAGATGAGGGAGACAGAAAAGTGTTGCTGCGTTGTCCGTGTTGCTGCTGTTTGCCCGCTGCGGTTGTCACGAAAATTGCCGGCGGCTCCTCCTCCGAACCGACATCACTCGATTTGCTGCACCACATCTCCGTCCGAGGAAGATAACAAAAAAAAAAGAGAACACATACAAGGTCTCTGTTCCCGTCCTTTCCCCCCATCGCCTCTCCACTCCTTCTCCTCCCCCTCATTCTACCCCTCCACCCCTCTGTTCTTCCACCCAATTGGCCCAATGCTCGCCAACGCCGCTCGTCCCGCCCTGAGAAGGGCCTCCGTCGCCTTTGTCACCAGGTAAACCTATACCCCTCCGACATCATATAACCCCGGATATCATCTCGACTAACGTCCGATACGTATATCTCCTAGGCCTGCCGTCACATCCCTCGCACCTGCCGCCGGATATGCTACCCTCAGAGAAATCGAGGGACGTCTCAAGTCCATCAAGAACATCGAGAAGATCACAAACACCATGAAGGTCGTCGCCTCCACAAAGCTCAACCGCGCCATGCGAGCGATGACCGAGTCCAAGACCTTCGGTCAAACTTCGAACAAAGTTTACGAAGAAGCCGAAACAAAGGTCCCTCAGGAGGCCAAGACCCTAATCGTCGTCGCCTCCTCCGATAAGGGCCTTTGCGGTGGTATCCATTCCGCCCTGACCAAGGCTACAAGGAAAAAGCTGCTGGAAAACCCTCACGCCGACCTGGTCATCCTTGGTGAAAAGTGCAAGGCCCAATTGCAGAGGGAGAAAAGCCAGCACATCGTTCTCAGCTTTTCCAACGTCGGCAAGGACATTCCAACTTTCACTGAGGCCCAGGCTGTCGCCGATCAGATTTTCCAACTTCCAAAGCAATACGACAATATCGAGGTTCTCTTCAACTCCTACCTTAGCCCCGTTTCCTACGACCAGAAGACCATCCAGACCTACTCGGTAGACTCCTTCCAGGAATCCGGTACGACCCCACAATCCTCAAAATTGAGATATCGCTCTCGTAAAAAACAAATAAAAAATTTTCAATATCAACACTTTACTAAATACAATTTTCAATAGCCAACTTCTCTGCCTTTGAAATTGATGACGAGGAAATGCCTAACCTCCGCGAATTCTCTTTGGCAAACGCGATCTACTGGGTATGATGCAGTATTTCCATCGAAAAAAGGAAACAAGGAATTTCAATAGTGGCTAACGGATCGAAACCATAGGCCTTGGCTGAGGGGCACGCATGCGAGCAGTCTGCTCGCCGAAACGCCATGGACAATGCATCGAAGAACGCCGGAGAGATGATCCAGAAGTTCCAGATCTTGTTCAACCGTACCAGACAGGCTGTCATTACCGGCGAACTCGTCGAAATTATCACTGGTACGTCTATCGTAGCTCGACACAGCATATGAAACTTCTACTGACGTGTTATTCTTCCCCTACCTGCAGGTGCCGCCGCTTCCGAGGAGTCGTAGAGGATGATCCATTGAGATTTCGAATTTTGCGCGATTTTGCGTTTTGTATCTTTTACTTGTACATACCTCGACGTGAGGAGTGAAAAGCAAAAAACAGAGAAGACATTTAGATGGCCTTGTGTGGTCTGCAAATATTTTATATCACAAACCAGTTTACTATTCGTTGCCTTGGGACGCCAGACGCGGCTGATGGCTTGGTGGCGACATCGTTGACTAATTGTAATTGACAGGTAACGATATGCCTTGATTGATCGGGCAACCAATTCACCTTTCCGATACCTAATCTGGTGATTTGGAGGCAGAATATCAGGTTTCAAAGATGCAGCAGCGGTAGACCCGCAGCAAGGCTTCAAATATTAAACCCCATCTACATACATAGTAAGCAGGCTCGGCATTTCCCGTTGTTTTGAGGCGTCATATGACTGTACGACATGAACCGTGAACCAGAGAGCCGTGCGCCGCGATTAAAACTTCCATTGCTGCCTCAAATGCGACTTCCAGTGAAAGCCTACATTCCTACATGGATGTGTGTGGCACCGCTGCATTAGCACCTCTGCACGCTGGGATCATACCAATCGGCATCGCAGAAAGCCACACCTCAGATCTAAGCTTTTCTCTAGATTTCTTGTTCTCTTTTCCAAAGGCCTATGTCCCTCCTGATCGCCATCGATTCCGTCAGGCAAGGCTGGCTGGAGTTTGGTCCGCGAACAGGTTCAAGGGCTCTGGGCATCGTTCATTTCCAATCACGGCCAGTCTCAACCACTAAGCGACCGGCCCCATGCAGTGTTTGTCCAGAATCTCGGTGCAATTTACAACAATACCGTCTGCCTTAAGCCCTGCTTTGCCAGGTATAGGTAGGTATAGGGACGGCCATTACATCGTAAACACAAAATGCATACCTTCACCCCGATCTGGACAATTCTGCAAAGGTCTGGAAGAGGACGCAGCTGGGGGGTCACGGTCAAGCTGTCCCTTGCTTCGGGAACCTCACCCCTCTGACTTGCTCAACGCTGCCATCAGAGTGCCAAGGCAAAATGGCGATCTTCATTGGAAGCCTCCTTTGGGTCGGAGGCCAATCTATTTCGTAATTTTGCAGACCATCCGGCGTGAACATGAACAGGATCGTGAATAAAGCGTGTGGCGAGCTGGGTCTATAATATGATAAACCCCCAACTTAAGTTATGCAGAGAGCAGAAAACAGAAAGAGATTGTCAAGTCCGTGCTTCGAGATTTCGGTGTCTTAAAATCTTTAGCAGCCGTAGTTATTGACTGGATGTGCCAGCCAACTGTCATCCTACATTCTTTGTCCGGGTCTCAGTTGGCTTATCAGGAGTAAAGGTGCAGCTTTCTCCTGCTTGTAAATTTTTTTTTTTTTACTTTCCCCATCTCTCTCACATTTTTCCTATTTTGTTTCTTCGTTTCCGAAATAAAATTTTTTGTACAGACCACTTGTTGGCATGCGGTCGCCATCCGTCGTTTTTTAGGAACTGATACTCTTGCAGCGACATGATGGGTTCGGATAGCATTCTATACAGCATAATTGCAGCGGCCCTGGTAGGTGTTGTTGCCATCCCCACAGTCTCCTGCGTGAAACCGTCGTGTTCCACAAGCTCCACACCCGTCTGCCTCAACCTCCAAAACTGCACCAATGTCGACGCCTGGGGCTTGCAAATCGAGCTCGGGACAAACGGTCAGGCGCGCCAGAAGATTTGCCTCGTTCCGTCGACCGTTATAAACGCCACATACACCCTAGGATCGGAGATATGCCACAACGACAATTCCAACAAGACTTGCGAGGCCAGTCACGGTGGGACCGTCGACAGAAGTTTGCTCTCCGGGTTCACAAGCCGTAGCACTTCAGCGTACGACGGACTCGAGGGATTTTGGAACGACCTGAACGGGCCCGTGGAAACTTTCGGAAATGTGGATTTAGCGGTCGCCGGCCTCACGCAGTTGAAGGATTATGAAATTGGAATTGTGACGAATGGCACAAAGTTTAACCTTGGACAGCTGGGACTCGGTCCCAAGTCGTCCTTTTTGAAAGCCTTGAAGGATCAAGGATTCATCGACAGGCTTATGTTCGGTTTCGATGCAGGGAGCCAGAGCCCGTACAACCCCCGCCCGGGTCATATCGTTTTGGGCGGGTACGACCAATCCCGGGTGCTCGGAAACTTTGCGGAGTTCGATATCAATTACGAGGACACGGAATTCAGACCGTGCCCCTTCAGAGTCGAGATTCAAAAAGTAGATGTTATATTTGAGAAGAACATGAAGACGACGGCTTTCATAGATATGGAGTCTCGAAATCCTTACGCCTGCATTGAACCTTATGATAATTTGTTCCGGTTCCCCTCTGGAAGGCTAGCGTCGCTGGAAAGCATAGGCCTGGGACAGGGACGAGTAAATAGCGACTGGCTACCTAATTTACAAGTCAACGAACCGGGTTGGAGATATAAGGCTGGAAGCCCGGGAGCGTTCTCTCTAGATATTGTCCTGAACGGGCTCGACGAAGATTTCAAGATCGTCATTCCGAATGAGGAGCTGGCACACCCGCTGAGAGGGATCGACAATAACGGTACTTGGGCCGTCGACAGGAACTACACGGAATTGAATATATTCCAGGAGTCGGCCGTCCGCAATACCATTGTCCTCGGGAAAGCCTTTTTGTCGCAAGTCTACCTGGCCGTCGACTACGATGCCGGGAAGTTCTACCTCGCAGCCTCGTCGCCTTCCACAGCTGGCTGCAATCCTATGCCGTTTGGCTGTTCGAATGACGATTCCGCCAAGAAGGACCCGATCAGCGTCGCCGGATACGTCGGTCTTGCATTTGGGATCTTTTCGTTTTTGGTACTGGGTGTCTTATCCGGGTTAGGTATCTGGTTCTGGAAATCAGGTAGACTGGACCGGTATAGACGCAGAGGCGTGAACATCACGGAGAGAGTGGCTGACTGTGGAATGTATACCCAGCAGAACACGAATGATATGAGAGCTCTGGCGCGTCAGGCTTCGCTACAGCCTAGTAGCAATGGGAGCCCGGACCGGCAAACATTTGGGTCAAGTATATGACTAGAAAGAACGATGACTTGATATATTTCCTGTCGAAACCAACGCCACTCCTCCCTATCAATTTTGTCCCTCGCTTTATTTTTTTATATAATTTTTATTATTTTTTATTACTGGTCTATTCCTTGCAAAGCGGTTGCTAGTGGGACTTGTATTTGGTTTTTTGTCCTTTTCATTTGTCAGGAGTCTGGCGGCGTGGAACATTTATATTATCCTGTGATATGATTCTGCATGTTGGGCTCGGTCTTAACTTTTTCAGCTGTTTCCAAAAGTGTAAATTCCCTCCTTGCTAACACTTGCTTAATTTGCTTTGCGATTGTGTATCTGAATATCATTCGAAATAATTTCTCATCGTTGCATTTCCGGACCGTACAATGCCGTACATACATCATCAGAATTATAATCATAAGCCCCCTTTGCCAACATTCGAAATGTCAGAGGGGGATCGGGCAAAACGGGGTTTTGAAATTGCAATGGAAGGCGGCGGCGGCGGCATCATCATCCAACGTGGCTGTGCGACACCGACACAGACAAGCTTTCGAGGTACGCAAGGCAAGCTATTAATATTACGTCTACGTGATCCGCCTGGTGCCTGCAGCGAAAATCTACAGCCAGAAAAATACCCTTCCCCCTTCTCCATCGGGAGACCATTGACTTTGTCTCTCGAAGTTCGAGCACATACGGATCGGACTGTTTTGATACTGTATCGCCAAGGCTTGTGGATGCTGGATATACGTGGTGCATGCAGGCTTTGTCCACCATCCAGCTGTACAGCTACATTCGAGACAGGTCATCCACCCGCCCAGCCCGCCCAATCCGATCTGTCAATCCAAGAGAACGTATAATCTTCTCGCCTTAGGGTTTCTTATAGCTCCATCTCTTCGCTCCCTCCATCGCGATTTCTTTAGTCTCGCGATTCTCACTTTTTTTTTTTTTAAATACCAAAAAAAAAAAAAATCCTTCCAATTAACGAATTTTCTTATCTATCTCGTCTGCTGATTCGTCGCCTTTACGGAATTTTAGGCGCCGAAAGCTGCCTTCTCCCTGAGCTTACGCCGACGTTACGTTCACCAAACCAGTTTCACGTTGGCGAAACCTCGTTCCTTTGCTTGTGCCTGTTGCTGTTCCTAAAATACCCAACAACACACCCAAGCTTGCTCGCTCCCGACATCTTATCATCCTTTTTTCCCCTAAACTCCTTCGCTCTTCCTTCGGCGACAAGCTCGAAAGCACGAGACCACAGAGGTAAAAACCAGTCAATATGGTATGTCTAGATATTTCCCATGCTCCGTCCGCCATCGGAAACTGTTTTCCACCGTGGTTCCATACGTTGTTCGGTGCTCCCACTCAGCCCAAAAAGAGAAGCTAACCTCAGCGTCCGTCACGTTTGTAGGCTGTCACTAAGCGGGCGGGGCGGAACAAAACGAAAGATGCAGCTGGAGGAGGGGTAACATCGAAGGTACCCTTCATGAAGGGAGCCATCGGCGGCTCTGCCGGCGGTCAAGGAGGTGCTCCCAAGAAGGCTTTCTATGAAGGGTCGAAGAAGAAGGAAATCGGCGTCAGCGACCTGACGCTTATCAGCAAGATCTCAAATGAGGCTATCAACGAGAACTTGATGAAGCGGTTTGAAGCTGCTGAGATATACGTAGGTCATCGGAATACCCGACCTGCAGCTCTTCACAGCTCCCCGTATATCTCAAACTGAGGTCACTAACAACTAGCTGGGGTGGTAGACCTATATTGGACATGTGTTAATCTCGGTGAATCCGTTTCGAGACTGTAAGTGGCACAACTGATATCTACTCTATCGGTTCGCCATCTTTTTTTACTAACATCTGGAATGTGCAGTGGGAATCTACGTCGACTCCGTCATGGAAGCCTACAAAGGCAAGAACCGATTAGAGATGCCACCGCACGTCTTCGCGATCGCTGAAGCCTCCTACTACAACATGAACGCCTACCGGGACAACCAATGTATCATCATCAGCGGTGAATCCGGCGCAGGAAAGACCGAGGCTGCGAAGAGAATCATGCAGTACATCGCCAACGTATCCGGAGGCCAGCAGAACTCCCACATTACCGAGATCAAAAACATGGTTCTGGCGACCAATCCCTTGTTGGAAGCCTTCGGGTGTGCGAAGACTCTGAGGAATAACAATTCGTCGCGGCACGGCAAATACTTGGAAATCCAGTTTAATGCGCAGGGTGAACCATGTGGTGCCAATATCACAAACTATTTGCTGGAGAAGGGGCGTGTGGTTGGTCAGATCTTGAACGAGCGAAATTTCCATATCTTCTACCAATTTGCCAAAGCCGCCAGTCCAGCCTACAGAGGTCGGTAGCCCCGCCTGTCATCCAGCTACAAAATATGCAAACCGGTCGCTAAAATATTCATTCTAGAATTATTCGGTATTCAGACACCCGAGGCGTATGCTTACACGTCCAACAGCCGATGTTTAGAAGTGCCGGGAATCGATGATCATAAGGAATTTAGCGAAACCCTCCAGGCGATGCAGGTTATTGGCCTCACGCAGCAAGAGCAGGACGATATCTTTAGATTATTAGCCGCCATTCTGTGGATCGGAAATGTCCAGTTTCGAGAGGATGATAACGGAGGCGCTGCTATTATTGACTCCGGCGTCACTGATTTCGCAGCTTACTTGTTACAAGTTGACGGTGCAGCCCTAAACAAGGTATGATCAGATCTGTCTGATGAGCCAGGAAGAGAAAAAATCGGTGTGCTGACAATCGAACTCAAAGGCTTTATCTCTCCGAATCGTCGAGACATCAAGGGGTGGAAAGAGAGGCTCCATCTACGAGTCACCGCTGAATCCCGCACAAGCCACCGCTGTGAGAGATACTTTGGCAAAAGCAATCTACAACAATCTCTTCGAGTGGATCGTGGACCGTATCAACGTTTCTATGAAGGCTCGCGAACAGACATCCTACACTATTGGTATTCTCGACATCTACGGCTTCGAAATTTTTGATAAGAACTCGTTTGAGCAGCTTTGCATCAACTACGTGAACGAGAAATTGCAGCAGATCTTTATCGAGCTCACCCTTAAGACAGAACAAGAGGAGTACGTACGGGAACAGATCGAATGGCAACCTATCAAATACTTCAACAACAAGATTGTTTGCGATTTGATCGAGGAAAAGAGACCACCTGGTGTTTTTGCAGCTCTCAACGATGCTTGTGCGACAGCCCATGCGGATCCAAGTGCAGCTGATGGCACCTTTATTCAGAGACTGAATGCTCTTTCGACGAACCCTCATTTTTCCCAGCGACAAACACAGTTCATTATCAAGCACTATGCTGGAGACGTGACTTATCAGATCGAGCATATGACGGATAAGAACAAGGACCAACTTCTCAGGGATATCCTCGAACTTTTTGAGGCCAGCGACAATCAATTTTTGCATACAATCTTCCCTCAGCAGGTTCCCACGGATACGAAGGGACGTCGGCCACCTACCGCCAGCGACAAGATCAAAGCGTCCGCGAACGATCTCGTAAGCACGCTATCAAAGGCGACACCTTCCTATATTCGGACGATCAAGCCGAATCAGAACAAGTCACCCAAGGAATATGACTCCGCCGCTGTGCTCCATCAGATCAAATACCTTGGTCTCCAAGAAAACGTCCGCATTCGAAGAGCTGGCTTCGCATATCGTCAGACCTTCGAGAGATTCGTGGACCGATTCTACTTGCTGTCATCGAAGACTTCCTATGCAGGTGATTACATCTGGACCGGCGACCCGCGGTCAGGGTGTGAACAGATTCTCAAGGATACGAGGATACCCAAGGAAGAATGGCAGATGGGGACTACAAAGGCATTCATCAAGACCCCGGAAACGCTGTTCGCCCTGGAGACCATGCGAGACCGATACTGGCACAATATGGCCATCCGTATCCAGCGCGCCTGGAGAAATTATTTGAGATATCGGACTGAATGCGCCGTCAGAATCCAGAGATGGTGGCGAAATCTCACCGGCAGTACTGACTTTGTCAAGTTGCGTGACTATGGCCACACTGTTCTTGCCGGAAGAAAGGAACGAAGACGCTTCAGTATCATCGGCTCCAGACGGTTTATGGGAGACTACCTCGGCGTCGACAATAGGGGGGGCTACGGCGAGCATGTCAGAAACTCCGTCCAGATTCCAGCTAGTGACAGAACCCTTTTCTCCTGCAGAGGTGAAATGTTAGTATCGAAATTAGGAAGATCCAGCAAGCCAAATCCCAGGTTACTTGTCCTCACCAATCGCAATTTCTATATCATCACTCAGGCAATTGTCAACAACCAGCTCCAGATTCTACCGGACAGAACAATCCCGCTAGGGACGATTAAGTTTATCGGCATGTCGAACCTGCGAGATGATTGGTTCTCATTAGGCGTAGGGGCCCCGGGACAACCGGATCCGCTCATATCCTGTGTTTTCAAAACGGAACTCGTCACCCACATGAAGGGCCTCATGACTGGAATTTTCGACCTTAGGATTGGTCCAACCATTGAGTACAACAAGAAGCCGGGAAAGATCGCTGTCGTCAAGACTCTCAAAGATCCGGCTGTACCAAGAGATGACTTGTACAAGAGTGGAACGATCCACGTTGGCCCCGGTGAGCCTCCGAACAGTGTTTCACGGCCAACCCCAAAGCCGAGAGCGAAGCCAGCCAAGGCCATCACAACCGGCGGGTTGCTCAAGAAGAGTGTCAACGGAAAACTCTCCTCCCAAGCCCGCGGGAGGGCAACACCCCAGCCGCAGGCCCGCCCGGTACCGCAAGAACTACCCGGAGGCGGTAGTTCAACGGTTTCGAGCAACCCATCGACGGTTATGCCAGCGGCAATCAAGCCAGTTACCCCAGTTCTTCTGCAGCAACCGTCCATGTCAAATGGATACGGCGGAAATCAAAGAAGCTCCATGGGTTCTTCCGTGGCCTCGAACCGAGCTCCTCCGCCGCCACCACCACCCCCACCCGCGGCAACACCCTCCCAAGATCCGATGGCTCGTGCTTTATACGACTTTGCCGGCCAGAGCGCGAACGAACTTACTTTAACAAAAGGGGAACTACTCATCATTATCCAGAAGGAAACAAATGGTAAGTCATTATTGACATCTTCATCCGAGGCGATATTAGGGACTACAATAGACGTAGAAAACAAAGATCTGTACGAGCAATGCTAACGATTTTATTCTTAATTTTTTAAATACAGGATGGTGGCTTGCCAAAAAAGCGGATGATACTCAAGGGTGGGCACCCAGTGCATACCTGAAGGAAGAGGAAGCTGCGAAACCTCCACCCCCTCCGCCACCACCGCCAGTTCAGGTGGCTGCGAAGAAACCTCCACCGCCGCCCCGGCCCAAGCCGTCGGCAGCTGCAGCTGCAGCTGCGAGGAAACCCAGTTCTATGCAGCAGGCCGCCGAAACAATCACCCCTTCAGCAGGCACAAGAGCGTCCAATCTCAGCGTGCAAAGTCAGCCAGAAGGAGGATCGTCCAATTCAAGTTTGGCAGGAGGCCTTGCTGCTGCATTGAAGAAGCGATCGCAGGCAAATCGAGGATCAGACGATGACAACGAGGACTGGTGAACACGAAGCTCTGTTTGTTTGGATTCTCGTTGACACGGTAGACAGTACATTCTTAAGATCAGTGTGCAAAACGAGTCCTGATGCCTTTGTGTTCCTGTTTTATTTGATGAAGTAAGTTGTCGGAAAGCGGGTGTAGTCTCTTTTTTTTGTTATCTAAAGTCTCACTTTCTTTTTTTCTTGTCTTCCTTCTACTTTGCCTGCATTCAAAACCTGCACACGATTCCTTTTTGGTTCTTGTTTTTCGATATCTGTTAGAGCGGCTATTCCAGGATTGAGGTCTCTATCAAGGCATTTACACAAAGATCGAGAAACCACAAATCCCATTGTCTTTATTTTTTTTCCTTCTTCCTTCCTGCGAGGTCCTTTTTTTTTTCTATGCGGTATTTTATTCGTGTATAGATGACAGCCTCGAATGACTAAAAATATCAAAAGTCTGCAAGAGTTTCGACTCCTTGTTAGAATCCAATTGGATCGAAACTGAAGGATTAAGAGAAATGATTGAAAGGAAAGGAAAAAAAAGGCTTTGGTGAGCATGTGGTGACGAAGTTGAGTGATATACATCGAGCATACATACCTACGTACATACCTAGCGCGATGCCTTTCGTCATTTTCATTGGTGTCTTATTATATCCCTTTTTGTTTTTTATTTTATTTTATTTTTTTCCCCCCCCCTATCGATCACTTGGACCCCCCTTTAAGCTTATACTTCTCGCCTATTTCCCGAGGAGATTGAAGCAGTGGAGGGGCCGGAGAGGATGGAGGGGTGGTGGAGGGGGAATGTTGGAAGGTTGACAAATATGAAGATATCCAACAGCTTCTACGGCACCTCAACCAATCGCGGGGGCCCATCCACCCAGCTCCGAAAATGAGGCAATTTGAACGAAGGAAAATAGAAAGAAAAGAAAATATAAAATATAAAAAAAGGTCTTGTTTTCGTTGTCTTGCATCTGTGTGTATAAATTTTTATTATTTTTATTATTATTTTTTATATTTCTTGTCCGCTCCATCCAATGGGAGAGAGTAAAGTGAGAGAGAGAGTGTGAGAAATAAGTCGAAGTAGCTGTAGAAAAGAGTAAAAGGGAGATTTTGGGGGGGAAAATCACCCCCTCTTTCTTCCCGCTTTTCGCGATCATGATCATGAGTGATCTTTGTGCAACGTTAGTTTTGAAGGGGGGGGCCTTAGTAAAAAAAAAAATTTTTCTTCCCATAAGGTTTTTTTTTTCTTTTAAAAAATTACGATTTTTTTGGTGAGTTTCGATTGTTAGATGTCTTTACGTTGGTCGCTAGCATCGTTGGCGTTTCCCGAACATGCATATATCAGGACATCAATGCATGTTCCTAAACCCGCTTCTGTCCCCAAAGCGAACGGACGGGAAAGCAAGGGCAAACTCTACGAGGCGAGACGAGACGAGACAACGGATTTCCCCCTCTTTCCTTCTCTCAATGTTTTAGTCTCTATCCGCAGGGGTTAAACTTTCCTCTTCATCCCACGAGAAGGGGGAGGGGGGGTTGCCCGGTGCTCCATAGACGGGTGTTTCTCGCTTCAAGTGACTTCTAGGGTTCGAATGTTAGCCAAACAGTGAATATGCAATAGGGCCAAACAAATGCAACAGCATATCTCCACAAGTTACGTTGTATCTCAGCCGGGTTAGGCCAGATCGACCGCGGAGGAAGAACGAAAAAAAAGGCAAAGAGGTCACACGGCCAACATGGAACCCCCAGGCCTTTTTAGTTCTTTTTTTTTTTTTTTTCTTTTGAGGCTAAAGGGTCAACGCTATGTATTTTTTTGCGTCTGAAGCTCTAGACAACATATCAAGCCGCTATACGGGGGAGAAAATCGGGCTTTTCCCTCCCAGGGATGTATATGCTTTCTCCGCAATTATACGAGCGAAAAAACTGCGTGATAGATACCGGCATGGTGACCCGCAGTAGACTGGAGCTTACTCCATAGTCTCCACTTATGATCGTCTCAGGGATGACCACGTAGGCCCTTTTTTAGTTCTTCTCGAGGTGGAGGTAGTCAATGAAGAATGAAAGGAGACAGGGAGAAGGGGAAAAAAGGCTAAAAAAAGTTGATTTCTTAGTGAAAAGGAAACTGCACACCTCTTCACTTCGGATTTCCCGCTGCATAATGTATATTCCCCAGATTTTCTCGCCTTTTAGGCTTTTCGGGCACACCTCCAAGTGTAGTTAAGATAGGATGGGCGGGCAATGGATTGTGGATACCGTTCTGATGACGGGGTTCCGCATTTTGGAAGTCTGGGGTGGTCTCTACGAACCCAACAAAAGGGCTGCCTGCAGTGAGATGAAGTTTTGTCAAAAAAAAGCAGGGAATTTGATATGAGAAAAAAAGAGGAAGAGAGGCCGAAAACTAAGATGTGATCAACTGGGGATTGAGACAGCTGTGCTGAGAATATGCTGGGGTCTGCAGGTGAGATGATTGTACTTGTACTCATAGGCGTTGGGCCGTAGATGCGCAAGTACCTTGAGGGTTATAGTTGAAGAGTATGATGTATCTGAATGCGTTAGCCAGCATCAAAAAGGACACACAGTTTATGTTTTCTAACGCTGAGAATAAGTCATATATATTGAAATTTGGGCAGAAAATCGCTCATGCAAGATGCAAGAGAGCCGGACATCCTGCCGCCACTCCTGATTGGAGGCACGTCGGTAGCTGAGAGAAATCGCTTGCATATGCAGATAGTGAGCGGAGCGAGGCACGTGCTATATGGAGCAAGATGCGAGTTTCAGAGAGGCAGAAGCGGTAGGCGGAGCTGCTAGGAGGCCGAGAGGCTGCAATTATAGGAGCTTCCCTACGGCTGTTAGTAGGGCTTCAGTCGAGCTAAGCTCTAGCTGTCAGAAACAGCATTTGTGTTGGAGCTCTGTTGGTTGGACTTCAACCCCCCACGTTTTTCGTTACCTCTTCGAAGCGAGGCTAGCGGAAATAAAGCTGTCACCGGGCACGGTGGGAGGGGTGCCTTCGACACGAAGTGAGAGACAAAGCGTATCATCTTGGTGATAAAGCACATCGCAGTTTGTATTTTATTTTTATCTTCTCCCTTTTCCAAGTTATTCGAAGATGAAAGCAGGTGTGGTGGTGTTGTTTAATTGGCGTTGTGGGCAAGCAGCCAAAAGGGAGACTGCAAAAGGAGCATGTGACGGCCAGTTTGGCGGAGGACCCCACGCCGCTTCGACTCTCAACCTCCAATCGAGCTCTTCTCAGGAACCACAAACCCCCACTTATGGGCACCGACTTGTCACAAGTTGCACAGCTCGGTCGAATGGTTTAAGTTGGAGGTTTCATTGTTGATTTTGTGGCAAGTCAATTGTTACACCAGCCAGCGATGTGGTGTGAAAGGAATATCAGACGACAAATTTTTATAGGAGAAAAAGATCGGATTGTCTGGAGTGATATGTGATATTATCATATCAAGCGACAGGGCAGACGACCGACAGCCACCGGACTGGTTCCTACCAGCTAATATTAGGCAGAGGATCCGGGATTTGGGAACTGTGGGGTGCATCATGCGCGTCCCCCTGAAAAACTCTAGTCTTCCGGGGGGACCCGGGGGAGGACATCCCGGGTCGGCCTCTTTCCCGGAGGCCATGGTCGGGACGGTTTGTTGCAACATTGACAGAAAAATCAAATGCGGTGTGTTTCTCTCGCGATAAGGTTGAGTAATAAGACGAAGAAAGGGGGTTTCGTCCCGGACCAAGTCCGTACTACGATCTCAAAGTGCCGACTCTGCCATCGGCGTCAAAGCGAGATTCCACAGCCGTTGTGAGATTACGCCGTCGTCGCCAGGAGGGTCAGCCACCAGGGCGGTGGATTCACGGTGGAAATTTGAAAGCATTCCAGAAAATGTTCGAGAGCCGTGGGGGTTGTGCGGTGTCCTTTCGCAGACGGGCAAGAATCGGGCTGACATGCTGCTTCCGGTGTCTCGCAATCGTAGCAAGGACTTAGAACGCAGCTTTCGGGAGGAAAAAAAAAAAAAAAGGAGCATGAGGAGGAAGGAGAAGAATGAGAATTATCAACACTGGTACCATTGCGTGTGGCTTCAAGCCGTTGTAACTTCGTAAAGAGAAATGTCGGAAGACGGAAAGTAGACACTGCCTTGAGAGCAGGACCGCTGATAATCTGCCAGATATCTCACGGAATTTGCTGGCACCATAAACAGTTAGCCAGACGTCAATGTCGAAGTTGAGTTCGTCTCCCGTTGGACATAGCTTCCGAGCCAAGATTAGAGGCTGGCTAGACCGTTCGAAGGTCGGCCCATATCATGCTGATGTCAATGCAGATATCATCCCGAAAGCCAACGACCAGTTCCGGTGACTATCTCAGCCCTCTCCACGGATAGGCCGGAAACCGGCTTGCAGCGGTACCAGTGACGACAGCGGACCCGAATGAAGGGAACCAGCGAGCTGACATGATCTGACCATGAGCCTCAGTGTGGCAATTGCAAATGGGAAGGTGTTGAGCTGGTTTGAATTCAATTGAAGGTGGTGTGTTGCTTTGACCAATGCTTGGTGGCTCTCAACGTCAACGGCAACACCAGTCAACCATAACCAACCAACCATTACCTTCGTAGCTGACTGACCCCCACGCCAGCGGACGCTTTTCCAGCCCTCCTGGAGAACTTCTCCATTGCATTGTCGAATCGAATCCGATTGTTCTTGAGACGCCTCATCCGGAGAGAGATAGGGGACGAAAACATAGAAAAGATAAAATTTTTAAAATGAAACGAAAAATAAATTTAAAAAAAACTCCCGAAGATCTATTGATGCCGCGTGGCTCGTTTTGCTCAGTGAAATGCCTCTACCTGCTAATATTAGGTCCTCTGGGACGAAAGGGACGAAAACGGACTTGCATCGACACACCTGCACAAGGGTGACCTCGTGGACCAGTTCGCAAGGGAAAACCTGCGTGGGAAATGGTCACGAGCTGACTTCGCTGCATTGAAGCGTTTTCCTCATGCAGCGATCGTATCCTCGGCGACTTTCGCTGTGAAAATATATTTTCACCAAGAATTCTCCGCGGCTTTGCGGGACAGAACCAATCATTTTTGCTTCCATCTACATGAAACCGCAGGTTCGCGAATTACGGGTTGACAAGGCATACATCGCGTTTAAATTCCTGATATCCTGCGCCTACAATACCGCTTTCACTCTGGTTATCAGCCAAGCTGCGGTTGCCTACTTGCGAGAGGGAGCTCTCCTCCCTACGCAATGGTATCATACGAACAGGCTTTGATATCAGACCTCCACTCTCCTGCCTTCTTGTTAGCTAGGCCGGCCGACTTCCAAAGCCGTTCGAAGTGTGACCATGGATCATGAAACAGCCTGCAGTGCGGGTCCAGAGAATATCGGGAGCCTGTTTCACGAGAAGAAATTCGAGGGCGGTCTCTAGAAGGACGTCCAGCATCTTGATTCTTGTTCTAGATCTCAAACAAGGTCACCATTATTGAGAGTTGGAATTCTGCGGTGAAATTTTTTTTTTTTTTTTTTTTGCTCGAAGAGGCGGAATTGCCTCGGGAATCACCCCGGGATATCCCACACAGCAGAGGCCACTTTCCTAGATACAGAAGCACCCGCGCCCCCGCTAACGCTGTCAAGCATTTCCCCAGTTTCCACTCCCCCACGATTGACCAACAGAAGCTTCAAAAACCCCTCGGCTGAAGCAACAAAGCTAACTCCAAGCAAGTTTCCTTTATGAGATTTACGATGGTAAGGTTTCTAGGGGGCATCTGTGCGACATCAAAGCTCTATCAGCTATCAGGAGATATCAAATTCAACTGGTCCTTGATAATATTGGCGTGGGCTGTCGCTCATCACCGAAAACCTTTGCAGCCTTTCCTCAACCCTGGTCTTTGTACCTCCACACTAACTTCAATCCCGGTCTCCCCAACCTTCAACCAAGGGCATCTACCTTCGTATAAGCTTGCCCGTTCTCAGCAGTACATGCCTCTCCACGGCAATCACGCAAACAATCATGTACCACACCCATATCCCCACCCATACCCACAAATACCCCAGGGGCCGCAGCCACCGGTTCCGTGTTCGCATAATATCCCCTTCTGGCTCAACCGACCTGGCCCCCTTGTGTCGAGTTGCACTGCGAGCTGGCTCTCGCATGTCTTACCCGATCGATTGGATCATCATGGCTGAGTGACGACCGAATTCACTTCCCCGGCATATTTTTCTTTTCTTTTCTTCCTCCTTTGCGTATTTGCTTTTCTTATGCTCCTTTTGCTTTGCTCTCCGACGGCTTCTCTCCTACATGAAATGACACTACTAGCTAGCTCGCTTGTCTCAATTTGGTTTGCTTTCCCTATGAAGACTGGCAGCTTGCGCTCCCTCTCCTCGCCGAGAAGGAGTAGGAATATTTCTCATTCTATATATAAAAAGCCGTTCTTCCCATCCCGTTCTCAACTTACTTACATTTGAAGCTTCATCCTTCGCTCAATATCTCGATTATCCCTTATCCCCAAACGTCTTCTTCACTCGTTATCTTGAAATATTTCAGAATAACTTTTTTTCTCAAAAAACTTCATCAAACTACATAATCTTCACAATGTCTCCAACTACAAATGGTCACTATGCCCCAAGGGACCCTACCATGCTTTCAAATGGCCACTCCCACGGTTACTCGAACGCTCTACTTCATGCGCATACCGATCTCGACGGTGGCGCATACACACATCGCCCGCTAGTTCCCGGTGTATATGTTCCTACTGTCTGCTTCTTCAATGACATAACCGAAGATCTTGACATTCCTACTATCAAGAAACATGCAGTGCGCATGGCAGAAGCCGGTGTGGCAGGAATCACAACACAGGGCTCCAACGGTGAAGCTGTCAGCCTGAGCCATAGGGAACGAAGACTGGTCACAAGCGCGACTCGCGAAGCGCTAGAAGCTGCTGGATACCACGACATGCCCATCATTGTCGGATGCGGCGCTCAATCCACACGAGAAACACTTGAGTTGTGCCATGACGCACTGCTCTCCGGAGGTGACTACGTTCTGGTCCTTCCTCCAGCCTACTACAAAGGCCTGATGTCGAACACCGACCTCTACGACTACTTCCGTGACGTTGCCGATGAATCTCCTCTTCCGGTCCTCATTTACAATTTCCCAGGGGCTGCTTCAGGACTTGATCTTGATTCCGATTTCATCTCCAAACTTGCACAGCACCCCAACATCGTTGGTTGCAAGCTTACATGTGGAAACTCTGGTAAGCTTGCTAGAGTAGCCACATCTGCCAATGCAGCTACTCCTAGTGATATTGGCTCCGGGTTTATGGCTATGGGTGGATCCGCCGATTTCACCTTGCAAACATTGATTGTTGGTGGCTCTGGCGTTATCGCAGGGCTTGCTAATATTGCTCCCAAGGCTTGCGTTGCCATCGTTAACTACTACGCACAAGGAAAGATGAAGGAAGCCAAGCGTATTCAGGCGCGCGTGGCTCAGGGAGACTGGGCAGCAATTCAGGGTGGCCTCGTTGGCACCAAGAGCTGCCTTCAGACATTCTTTGGTTATGGAGGTTACGCCAGAAAGCCACTTCCAAGGCCAACAAGTGAAGAGGCTATCAAATGGGAACGGGCATTCCAAGATGTTGTTGACTTGGAAAGGACCCTATGACAGTCTTGAAACACCTCATTCCAAAATTCGACTTCCCCTCTTCCCCCTCTTTGAGGATCCTCGTTCCGCGATGGAGTTATTTGGCAAATCCCTTGATGCTACGAAACGAATTTTATATCGCCATTATGTTTTTAATATATTGATTATTCTTCTGAAATGGTTACTCCTGGGCGCTTTGGATCGGGTACAAGCCTATTCCTTCACAAATACCCCCGAGTTTTTGAAGCATTTCTTTATCCTTTTTTTTCTTTTTGGTTTACAAAATATGGATGTTAGACTTACTGGAAGCATGGGTTTGGAGTTCAACTTGCAATCATTCGAGAAAAAAAAACGGTTCGGTTTAATTTCTTAAGCTGGAGCGCGTCATTTGTGTATGATATGGTCTACTGGGTTCTTCTCAACTCTTCTTTTTCTTCCTTTTCCATTCTAGTGTACAGGAACAATGAAATATCCTTTTTCAAATTTCAACTCAATTGATATCAGCAATTGCCTTCAAGTGGACTCATTTGGATGTTTGGGGTTGAGGTGATATGGTGCGACTTGCTATGTACAGTCTGTCTATCCCTGGATTAACGACCATGTGAGCCGTCACACTAACAAAGTGGATCACCGAAATACCGGCGACTGCGGTGCCAGGTTGCAAAGCTTCAACCAACAGCGCTAAAGAGAAGTACCCCACACTAGCGATCTGTCTGTTGGATTCAAATACATAAAGTGAATCAACCAATTGCGCTACGGAACCTATTTTCTGCTCTGCTTGATCTAGTAGCTCTGACGCCTAGAAATGTAGGATAAGGCTAATATGTGACGCGAATACACACGCATCTCCCAAATGCTTCCTGGTTTTGATAAATTTAATAAAAAAAAAAAAATAAAAAAAAAAAGATTGCGACCGGCTATTGCTGCCCCCAGCTGAAAGCTAATTAAGGCATGCAGAAGATATCTCATTTTAAAATTTTGTTTTGGCGATCGCGAATCCGCGGACTTATCAGCTATCAGCAAATTATTTCAAACACGAATATCAAGGTTCTCACGGGTAAGCCCCTAAACCCCACATCGCCTCCAACATTCCGATGAAACGGGCGTTCATCGCTAGACGATGTTTAGCAGGTCATCCATACGGCATGCTCTCGGACTAAGTCCTTCGCTAGTCTGGAGTTACGAATCTGAACTCGAGCTCCAGCCTTCCCCACAAATCGGCAAAAAACCCTCAACCTGTTTCTTGTGTGTGCTGGACATACACCGGATCCACATTTTGGTCCTAAGGTAGGACCCTCGTCTATCGACAAGGAACCGATGCCATGTCGCGCACGAACCTCCCCGGATTTTTGCGAAAGGTTGGTCAATTCTTGGTTTAGCAAGCGACTGCCAGCTTACCCAACTCCGGAACTTCGCGATTCAAAGGATTGACCAGGGCTTCGTTGTTAATGTGGTCAGCTGGCCTCAATGAGGGTGTAAAAAGCCGCTAGACTGCGGCCAAAACATGACTGAGATGTTTAAGTCATCCAGGTTGTCGATGCATCAAGACCGGCATACAACAGAGTAACATACGATGCAGCAGCCTATCGACGGGAGAAGGACATGTGCCATTGCATTACTGCCCCCTTGATTTAAGAACTTGACCAATGCTCCTTTGCACCAGCTTGTAGCTGACGCAAGAGTGGCAGTGTTCGGATATTTTTTCTCTCAAGCTTCAGTTAAAACCTCGATCCTTTGATCTTGAATACGCTGGAACCAATCAGGTCTCGCCTATCGATAATACCGTCATTCGCTTACCACGGGACGAAATTCTATCCAAGAGATGTCATGAAATTTTGAGAAATTTTTCGCAACTGCGAGCCGCTATCCAGAAACGCTATGTTTGTTGATAGTGAAAGATACATCTGGCTGGCCTGCCACGTGATTTATCACGCTGTGCGGGATATTTCGCTTACGTTTGCCCTCGTTTGCTTTTTCTCTCCTGTGAACTCGTCTCGTCTCGTCGGATGAGATTCCTAAAATAGGATGAGGACAATATGATGGATATTTCCGTGGACAAGAACTCGGACTCATGTAGACGCAAGGTTCTAGATCTAGCCCATGTATTGGAATCCCTTGGACGGTACGGTTGGTTCAAGATCGGTGCTGCCCCAAATCTGGCAAATTCATATCCAGTGTAAATCAAATATTAATAGCCCTCAGATTTTAGGGAGCTGTGATCCCATCAAATGGCGGGTGGATACAAAGTAAGTTTATTTCGTCCATCAAATGACATGGCTGCTATGCGTCGGGGAAGTATGAAATTGCCGATGCTCATAGGCTAGCTAGGTCGTCTGAATGTGCAGCATCGTCTAGGGTATCATTCTCATAGGGCATTTGGATTTGTGGGGAAGGCAACCATTTCTGGATCTGGGGTAGCCGTCTACCGCCTGCTAGCTTTACAACAATATGCCAGCTGAGTAAAGCATATTGAGTAGGCCAGCATATGGCCTCTGCGTAATTCTGTAGGATACATCTTGCCCGTCGGAATTGGTTCCGACTCTCGCAAACACGGGAAGACCTAGCTGTCCTTTTACGAGCTTCGTGTTTGAGCAATCCATATGACGAATCAACTTTGTAACCATTGGTTCTTCAGCCCATGTCGGCGATTGAGATGTTTTCTTGTGGCCCCTAGTTCCACGAGGCATGGGCGTATAATGCACTCTATATGTCTTGCAGACAGGACGGACCCAGCAGACCGGACTTATATTTACCATTAGCACTTGAGATATTGTTTCCTTTTTCTTAGATGAAGGAGCTTTCGGAAGCACAATGTCCATATCAGCAACATGGAATGCGAATGCTGGTGTTGCAAACTACGATTGACAGTGAGCCTAGATACTACTCTGTTACGACTCGAGCTGATCAATGCAATGTCAATTTGCTGTGGAGTGGGGCCGAACTCCATTTTAATGCTTGATGCTTTCCTCCACCACAGTCCTATGATCAAAGCCATGGCATTGTAATCCTTCTATCCCTGTAAAATGACCATCTTGAATGTAATACTAGAAGGTTTACCACGTAAGATTTCCCCCTGTGGCCTGACTCTGACCTCCGCCGTTCGGACACGCAACGACGAAGTTTTCTCAGTCCCGTTTGTTGGCGAGTGCATGCAGGGACATCGTCAGTTATGTGTGACTAGAATTTGCATGAAAAATGAAATTTTTTTTCTCCATGGAACCAGTTACCCAGTGTATATGCAAGCTTTGTAAGAGCTCCGAGTTCGAGTTCGAGACTCTCTGCAGCTGCAGAGACGCAGAGATGCAGAGATGCAGCACACCAACATGCATGGAGGCATCGGCGTTTGCGAATACCAGGGAGCCAAGGATGGGACTCCGGGGCGTCCGGGCCCCGCCGGAGCCATCTCCCTGTGGGTAGGTACCCCACAAACCTGTGCCGGGATCTCTAGGACATGACCAGGCTTGGCTACAAAGAGAGGAATGCAGAGGAATCAGGAGCTTCCTTCCTTACTTGATGACTGATTGGTGCTTATAAAGCTTTTGCATCGAATTTTCGATAAGTCTACAAATTTTGAGAGGAGCTCGTCGGACAGACATATCTTTTTCATACCTCATCATCGAAGTATGTGGAAACATTCTTTTTCGATGAACCCACGTCGTACGAAGATTTGGCAAAAGGTTTTCGTACCACTCCCATAACATGGAATTCTATTGCCTCGAATTGCATTGGTGGTGAAATTGGTCTTAATGGCTTTCCTTTTGGGGGCGTAAATGGGAGCTAAACTTTAATGTTCATAGTTTCATTCCTCTGCTTCCCGACCATTTTTACGTACTTTGTGGCCCGTTTTACGTTATATCTCTGCCTAGGTGGGCTATAACTCACGCGAGCTGAAACTGAAAAATTTTCTACTCCTTTTTGCCTGTGGGGGAGCGATGAAAAAAAAAACTGGGGAAGAATTGATTGCAACGCGATGACTTAGTCCTTGACTTGACGTTGAGATTAAGTATTCTGCAAGATTCTTGCCCCAATTCCTTTTTTTTCCTGAGGTACTTGCAGGCGACAGTCCATGTAGCCATGTGGCGCAGGAGGAAGGATATGGGAAATGTACCCAGTCCACCCTCCCAGCTCTTTCTTCTCGGGGTGCCTTCTTAACTGACCTGCCCGAGAACGTTGTGTGCTGATCAGGTATGTGTACCCGTGATGGGTTGAGAGACCCCTTCCCAAAACTGCGGCCATTCCCTTCCACCGGTCTTGCACGTGCGCGCGCAAAGCGGTACCCCGCACTTTTATGACCGAACTAGCCGGGTGTACAGCCATTGGGAATCCTACAACCGCTTATAGACCTAATAACTGCGCTCGCTTCCATTTGAAATCTGAGACAGTGGGGTAGATGCAAGCGGGATCCGGGAAAACATGGCATTATACGCATTGCAGACGGCTGTCAGGAGAGAAGTCATGTTTTGCAGGGCTTGGGCCGTTGTGAATTACTTTTTGCGAGGAGCTGCCTTTTGTGGAATTTGCTGAAGCGGGTGTGCCGGTGGTCATGCGTCATGTGCGTAAATCTGTTATATGTACATTACGGGAGCCGAACATGGTACAGAGAGCGCTCCATGCAGCCCTAAGCTTTATATACAGTGAGATGAAACATACAAATGGAAACTTACTAATATGGCACACGTAAGAGACCAGAGATGTTGAGGAGCAGGGATCCGTAGATGCATTGTCTCTATCCTTCCACGAGAAAACGCTATATTAGTTTGGGCCGGTATAGAGATCCTAAGCCTTTGACGGGGCTCCACCCGATCCGACATGTGTCCGAGGTTGAGCATCCTCGGCGGTAGACGGTGGCTTTGAGAAATACTCTGTAACCTTCGTAAGCCATCCTCTGGGCAGTGGGGGCGCACTCGGTGCTTGTACCACAGGAGTCGGTTCCGGAATTCGCTTGATACCCGCTTCGTCTAGCCTTCTTTCCAACATCTCAACTTTTCTTCGCCAAATCTCGTCTACCTCTTCGAGGTTTTGTAATCTTTCTGAGACTTCGTCTCTCCGGTTCAGTTCTTTCTTCCGACTTCGAAGCGCCTCGAAGAGTATAAGACCGCCAGCAACGGAAAATAGAAAAAACTCAGAGATGAAGGTCGCTCCTCTTTCTATAGCCTTACTGTCCGACAAAGGTCGTATATGAGGAGTCGTCGACTTCTTCTTCTTTGGCGCAGGAGCCGTATGGCTAACCTCTGACTCGGATGAAGGGGAAGGTGGAGGAGTTGGAACATCATGCTGGGTGCTAGTGGTTTTCAGCGAATCGTTTTTCCCGTCATTCAGGTAATCGGCTGCCAGTTTGGTTATGCTTTCTTTCTCATCCTTTCCTTTATTCGTAGACTTCCGCTGTTCTTCCTCCTCCTCCGCTTTCTGGATAACACTATTATCACGCAAAAGATTCAGGCGGATTCTCATGTCTGTCCTATGAACGGCCTGGGCGATGGCAATACATATTGTGCGGAATCTCGGGTGCTCCCTTGCTTGCTGCTTTATGCTGTTCTAAATCTTGGAAGTAGCATTGTTAGTGACAAAGGGTTAGATCAGAATCAAGCATGAATGGTATGGGGAAACGAAGCTGGGAGCTTACAGCAATTGGCTTGGCTAGCGTCCGCACAGCCAGACTTGTAAGCTTAAGCGCGATCGTAGACATTATGTCGTCTCGGTCTATTCGTACGAATCGAGGTGAAGTTTCTTAAATTAGTTGTCGTTTAGAGAGAATGTAGAGCTCGCGTCGAGCCGGATAGGTTGAGCTATTTGACTTCGTAGTCCCAACATATGTCCTTAACCCTCCATGGCTTCTAATATAATCAATAAAGAAACAGTAGGCTTGCTGGTGCAGCTTGGAGGGCGGGCTACAGCTTTGCCGTTGTGGTGGAAATATTGCGAGGGTTCCCTTCGCAGAGCTGACACGCAATCCGTGGACGCCGCAAAGTTGACGTCCAGAACTGCCATATTCGGAAAAGTACGGTATTTCCAAAAGAAGGATTTTTGGATTTTTGACAACGCATGCGCTGCGTTCCTTCTTTGGGCCTTGACAACAGTTGCCAGGCGATCATGCGGGAGACCAACGGGCGGAAGCCCAACGATACCAATTCAAAACATGGATTCCTCGTTAAAGCCAAAGTACAAGTCCACGTCCATCTAACCCAGTTCTGCCTGCAGTGGTACCTCTTCAACTTTCAACCACCACCACCACCACCACCATCACGGCTTCATTTCGGCTTTGGCTGTTTCTTCCCATCATCTTCGATACCCTGGAACACGAATTACTCTATACCTGCATCGGCCGGCTTCCCAGGTGCTCGTTAGTCTTATTGATTCCGTTGACTTTCCCTACTTTATTTGCTTCAGCGACTGCATCTTGCTTTAAGATATCGCAACCTTTCCATGAATCTCATCTGACGCCAATCTGACCCTTTGAGCCATTACTTAATACCTCTCAACCTCGTTGGCTGCTACAAATCTCGACCTTCGACCAAACTACATTTGTTGTCAGCACTCCTACCGCTGACTCTGACCCTTCAACTACCTTTCCCCCTCAATTGCAAGCCAAATCGTATGGCTCAGCTGTTTCGGGGGGCGTAAAATAAACTCGCAAATAAACAGTCTAAAACCCTCCTACAGCGTTTATATTTACATCCGAAAACATGGCTCAATTACCGTCTAAGCAGAAGGCTGCTTTCTCGACTGTTAGGCGCAGTCAAGCTTTAGCACCCGTTCCAGCTAGCGTCCAGAACGCTCGCCCCTCTGGCGAGGAGAAACAACAGCCCGTGGCGCCAAAAACACCCGAAAAGAAGAAGGAGGTGAAAGAAAGAAAGAAGAATCTCCCGGATACACCTCCACCCGTTATTACAGACTCTAGACGGGGGATGGACTACCGTCGTGAGAAATCACTTGGAGAAGGAGGATTCGCTCGATGTTTTGAAGTTTACAACCCAGACAATGAAGTTTTCGCTGCTAAGGTTGTTTCCAAAAAGTCACTCAATTCGCAAAGGATGAAATCCAAGGTAGGCAATACCAAGTATAACAACGAGTCGTATTCACGCGCGCTAACTCATCATCATAGTTCCTTGGAGAGCTGCAAGTTCATAAAACTATGGAGCATCCGAACATTGTCCGATTTAAGGAATGCTTCGAGGACTCACAAAACGTATACATGATCTTGGAGCTCTGCAGCAACAAGTCGCTTATGGATCTTCTACGAAGGAGGAAATTCTTCACGGAACCTGAGGCACGCTTTTTTCTCATACAAATGCTCGGTGCTGTCAAATACATGCACTCCAGAAATGTCATACATAGAGATCTGAAACTCGGGAATATATTCCTCGACGAAAACCTGAACGTCAAGATTGGAGACTTTGGTTTGGCCGCCTTGCTAATTGATGGGACCGAAAGGAAAAACACCATCTGTGGAACGCCTAACTACATTGCGCCCGAGGTTCTTTTTGGCAAAGAGGAGGGTCATTCGTTTGAAGTTGACCTCTGGTCTTTGGGTATTATACTTTATGCCATGCTGATCGGAAAGCCGCCCTTCCAGTCAAGTGACGTTAAGGAAATCTATCAAAAGATCAAGGTCGCAACGTTCTCCTATCCGCCAAATCCACCGCAACAGATCTCTTCAGAGGCTAAAGATCTGATCAAATCTCTACTCAGCCCCGATCCTCGAAACAGGCCCACAATCGACGACATTGCCGATCACTCCTTCTTCAAGACCGGATACTTCCCCAGACAACTACCCATCATGACTCTAAGAGCGATTCCTGTCTGGGATGATCAGAAGGGCATTAAAAAGATATGGCAAGTGAACTTCCTCGAGGTTGCCCGCGCTTCTGGCGTAGGTCTTGGAATCGAAGGTGTAGGTGCATCGCGGGGCAAAGGAGTTGAAATTTTGCCAATCAATGAGGATGACGACGAACCAATGGAGAACGTCATTGTCCAGGCCCCTGTTGGTCAAAAGATGATCGTCGCCCCTGTCGTCCTACTTTCCCCTGCCAGTCAACGAACGAAGCCGAACCAGCGTATGATCCCGGAGGAACTTTCCCCTAAGATCACGAAGACTAGAAACATAGGCGGGATGCCCAAGATCCCATCCAGGTTAAATCCACTAAGAGAGATGCAGCAGCAACGAGCTAGTAAGGATAGCTTGGCTCTTGCGCCTCTTGAGGGATTTCGTGATTTGAAGATAAGCTCGGAAAAGAACGAGAATACCGCAACCTCCGCTAATGCGAACGGGTATAAGCTGCCATCCAAGCTTGGTCAGAAGGGTGTTGTTCTTGATTCAAAAATCCGAGCTCCAAAACTGCCAACTGTGTATGCAAATGGAGGTTCACGCTCCAACCCAATCGACCTCGAGCCTGCTGCGTCACAAGCTGCTCAACGAAGGCCATCCGCTGAGAGCATCACTCCCAGTTACCGCAGTAATCCAATTCCAAATGCTTCAAGAGATATTGTGATTGGAAATATTAAGCAAACACTGAAGTCGCTTTCGGCTTTCAATAAGAGGACAGTAGACACCCTGCCACCACAGCCAAAAGAGACAAGAATCGCAATCGATCAAACAAATAGAGCTAGGATCACCCCGATGAATGTTGAAAGTGGCGCGTGGATCACCAAATGGGTTGACTACTCTAATAAGTACGGAGTCGGTTATATTTTGAACGACAATACTACTGCCACGATCTTCAAAGATGGGACCAACATCTTACTGGACTTCCCCAATCCTGAATTTGATATGGAATCCGCGATGATGGAATACGTCGTTCCCAAGAAAGCCACGCGAACTTCAATGTTGCTTAAAGACGCAGCTAGGTTTAGGTCATCTGGGCTGGCTGATAAAGCCGGTATCTGCAAGAAATTGGGCGAGTTCATGCTCAACAAACTAGGAAATGCGATGCCCGAATCGGAGCCCGATGTTTCAAACAAGCGTCCGTTTGATCCCTCCCAGAGATCTTATATTAGTCATTTTATCCGTGTAAATGGCGGTATTGGTCCTGATGGTAAGGAGGTTATCTACGCTGTCTTCCGACTCGACGAGGGTGGCTTCCAGGTAATTACTTTCTCTCTCTTGCGTTGCTCCATTATATCTTGCTGACTTCGTTGACAGATCAACTTCCCCGACCATTTCAAAATCATCCTTCACCATGACGGACGTACCATTCGATTTTTCGACCAGTCGAGAATTGTTTACACTGTCTCATTAGAGGAATTGTATACCCTCGCGCATACTAAGCGCCAGACGGGTGTTGCGGTACTTCTGTCGAAACATAAAATCCACCAAAAGATGGAGATTTTCCAGTCCATCTTGGAAGGATGGTTGAGCTGTGACTCCAAAACGGGTGAATTTCTAAGGAAAGGCCAGAAGCTCGCGGTTGGTGAAATCGTGATTGCACTTGGTGGATACTCCGACCCAGTTTGATCAGGGATAGATCGCTCTGAATAGGACCGAACGAACCTTCACGACTGAACTCATTTTCAACTATCAAATTCTCACAAATGATGGAGATGACGATGGGAAATTGCTTTTTTTTTTTGCACTGTGCATTTTTTTTTGGTTTTGTTTTGTAATGACGTGTGACTAATGGCGTTTTTCTGAAAGCTATAGCGTCTGTTCGCATTGCTGCAACAGCTCTAGTTATTCATAGCATTGGAGACTGGCGTTTACTGTTTAGACTTTTTCGCAAGTTAGCACCCATCATAAACCGACCCCCCTAGCTTCGAACACCCACTTCTTTTCTTTTTTCTTTTGAGCCTTTGACAGCACTATTAAACCACACTTTGAAGAGCATCTTTAGCGCTTCTTTGTACATTATTCTGTTTTGTTGGCATTTGTTCTACTACATTCTATCCTTGATATCGATGGCAATAATCTTGAGACGAGTACCATTGTCTTCGCTGCTTGGTGAAGGGAAATGTGTTGTAGATACAAAATACAACATCTACTAATACCTAAAATTCAGTACGTCCATGTATCTGTGCAGTTTATTTCGTAGTCATCTCCATCAAAGGACAGTCAAAATTTTCGAAAAGGACATAATAGCGTTACCATGGCATCTTCATCTTCAAACCACGATGATAGTTGTAAGTTATTCTATAAAGAATCCCAACCTGTCCATGGCATCTTCGTTATACTATAAAGCGTTAACGCACTCCGAAGACCCGTCCGGCTGTTGCTTTAAAAAAAAAAAAAACTGATTCATTTCTCAAAATAAAGTAAAAAACGCAACGATCACCGTCCGGGTGATAAAGTCGTTCCCCTACAGGACTTGCAAGAACTTGATTGCTCGGGGGTTAGATCTTACGACTCTGACCGTCGGGGAGTTTAAAGCCAGGGCGGTTAATGGTGGGCCCTTCCCCCCCCTGTTCTCCTTACCTATTGATTATAGTTTTGGTAGATCTTACTTATATCGATGCTGATTTTTCCTTTTTTTTTTTCCTTGAAAAAAATTTAGATGTCAAGACTTTACCTGGATGGAAGCCTTATCAGAACGTAGAGCTTGGTATGTTACACCTGTTTCTGGGACGTCTCGGGTTCCTTCGTACGGACGAGATTGATCCTTTGAAAACTTGAACCGCCGTGAGATATTGATTGTCCGATCGTTCAATCTTCAGATGCGATGAAGCTCTACACCCACGCTTACGGAACCAAGACGCAAAACTTAATCATCAATCTTGATCGTCCGGAATGGATGTTCGATGACGACTCTAAGACGCTGTCCGAAGTCGGATGCAGTGTGTATTCTTCCTCTCTCTCTCTCTCTCTCTTTTTTTTTTTTTTTCTCTTTTTTTCAATATAGATATTTACCCTTTGGGTGCCTACCTTGTTTTTTCCGCTAACTGTGGTAAAATATTCTATTGTAGGGCATGAAACGGAGGTCTCGTTTTTTAATAGAAAGGCGTATGATGAATACGTGGCGAATCCCGTGGATAGTTGGGAATAAGCATTAGACCAGACGTTGACTGGGCCCGATTTTGAAAAGGATATTTAATATCACTTGCTCTCGCGGGAAATCTATCGATCTTGCCTCAAAAGATATCTGAAAATTTTATGCATTTCCAAAAAAAACTTGAACTCGTAATGATAAATGATGGTATATGTACAAGAAACACGCGTGGATAAAGCCACATGCGCGAATGAAAGAAGGGAAGAAGGGAAGTGAAGGAAGAAAGGTGGTACAAATGAGAAAAATCGAAGAATTTACAAGAATAGTGCTCTGTAGCTTTCATGAAGGAGTGAACCGCAGAGCCCATCAATTAAAAATAAAAGAGCAAGAAAACAAGAAAGCGTCGGAGTGTTATACGTATATAAAGCAAGGGGAAAAAAGAGAACGTCTAAAGTTTTGTCCCCCCCTTTATATCATAGCAATCTTACTCTTTTCCATCTATTGTGCTTTTGTAACGTCCCCTACCCACTACAATCCAATGCCACCATACTTTTGTGATTTCCTTCAGGAGGGTTCTTCTTGAGTTCTTGTGCACTGGTTACCAAATAAACAAATTTCAACCGTGATTCCCTTGTTTCCATCGCAAATGTAGTAGCCTCAAAAGCAATGCCCAACAATACAGCAGAACAATATCAAATTTCCAACGCCTGTGATCAAAATGGATAACCCCCACAGATAACAATGCTTTCAGATCGAGTAATTTGATCCCTTCCTTTAGGTAGATGAATGGCCGTCACATATATTAGTTAGTGCTATCTCAATGGGCATGACCGTGTGCTCCTGCTCGAGCCTCTGCGTTAGGATCGATGGGACCACAGCATTGTCCAACTTCACATTCGGTCGAACACTCCATCAAACAACCAACGTTACCATCATCATCAGAAGCCTTGGATTTACCATTAACAGCGCCATAGGAGCTGCTGCTGCCGGCCGGAGCCGGAGCAAGATGTGGGGTTGAGCTTCCAGATCCGGATGGTGAGTATTCCGGTTGGATGGTGGATGAGTGGATGCCATAAGCGTGCAAGCATTCACGAATAGCCTCTGCCAAGGCGATGTACCTAGCTGTCGGATTGTCATCGGTATTCTTGTGGGATTCTGTTGTGCAGTGCGGGTTGAATGCGATCCTGACGTGGAGCGAGGCTACCATCTTGATATCAGACAGCTGCCAGATGTGGAGCTCATGAATGCCAAGAACTCCAGGAACGGCTTCAATATCCTTCTTGACATCATCGAGGGAGATACCATTTGGAACAGCCTGGAGGAGAATGCTGGCGGCTGACTTGCAGAGTGGGAGTGCAGATGAGAAGATGATGATCGTGATAATAAGAGATATGGCAGGATCAAAGTAAAATCTCCACCAGAAGTCCGTCTGCCAGATGAACAGGGCCGAGGCAATGACACCAACGTTTCCAAGAGCGTCTCCGAGGACATGCAAAAAAACACCTCTCATGTTTAAGTTCTGGTGAGAATGACCTCCCTTCTTCGCTTGCTTTGGCTTGGAATGTTCGTGTTCTGTGTGCCATTGTGGGTTCTTTGGTGGATCGGCGAGGTACTCCGTGTGGTCGTGCTTGTGAGGATGGTTGTGAGGTCGGTCGTGGAGATGGCTTGACTTATGTTTGGTGCCGTTTCCAACAAGCGGTGTCCTTTCATTAGACTCGTCGACTGCGATAGCCTCCTCGATATCCGGGTACCCATTCTCGCTTGATGACGAAGACCCAAGGGCGGCCCTGGCGGCAGCATCTGTAATCGCCTGCCTGTTAAATGCAGGATGCACATGGATTTCGTCAACGGTCGAAAAGTGGCGGTGCCTAGACGAACTTCCGAATGAATGCGAGTGACCATGGCGATAGCTATGCGAATGTGACCTTGAATGCCTTCCAGGGTACGATCCGACGACGGTCTCGGGAAGCACGCTTTCGATGTCGCCTGTTTCGTCTTCAGGGTCGACCTCGTCGTCGCTGTGGATGTGACCTTCGAGGCCGTGCGTGTGCCTATGACCTTCGTGTCCGTCGTCTGCGTGAGAGTGCCCCCCGTGGCTGTGGCCATGGTCGTGGAAGAGGAATAAGCCGACGATATTGGAGGCAAGACCGGCCGAACCAACAGCGAGGATGAGTATCGGCTGAGTGATAACGGGAGGGTCAAAGAACCGCTGGATTGCCTCTAGGACAATAGAAAGACACAAGGCGAGAAGGAAGACTCCGTTGATGAGGGCGCCCAGCACTTCAGCCCTTTGCCACTGTTTGTTTTTAGCACCGTTCGTTAGTGGAAGCTCAGCCGCCAACCGCGAAAGGGAGCCGAAAGGGGAATACGTACGCCGTAGGTGTATTTACTGTTGTTGGTCTTGCTTTTGGCCAAGCGGATAGCGTAGAGGGCGACAATGAGAGAGAAAACATCGTTCAGCATGTGGAACGAGTCCGCGACGAGAGCGAGAGAGTGGACGGTATATCCGACGATGATTTCGAGGAAGAAGAAGAGGGTGTCGATTATAAGGAGAGTGATAATCCTGGCAGAGCGTGAGAAGGCCATGGCGTCGGTATGATCCAGACGACTGGTTGTGGAAGAGCAGGAGTCCCCTGAGAGGGGAATGAAGGAAGGAAGGCGGTCGTGATGCTTTCTACTATGTAGGTTTTGATGTGCGGCAAGGTGGGGGGCCTTAGGTACAGGTGACCGTCGATGGGAAAATGACGACACAGACGAGCAAGCAGACCAGACGCAAGCTCAGATAGTGTTGGTGAGTTTCTGAGTGGTTATGAGTGATACTCTAGCCAAGCAGAAAGGGCGACAAGGAGACAGATCGAAAGGGAGGCAGACGAAGTTGGAATGGGAGAGAGTCGTGAGGGCCGGTGATGGGTTTCGTTATCTGGCAAAGTCCGGGGGGAAGAAAGATGTGGGATATTTTAAAAGGAAGAGAACATGGTGGTTGGAATGCGCAGGGTAAATTAAGGAAATTTCCCGCGCTCGTTCAAAATCCCCTGCAGATTCGCCACCACCACGACACGTTCAGCCAGCCAGCCAGCTGAGAGGTAACTAACTAACTGTACTGTGTAGACTTCGAGTGCCTCAAGTAAGGACTGGCCTGGCCAACTGGCGTTCTCTTCCGATCAGAATAAAATTGGCATGCACAAGGTATCAGAACGGAGAGGGAAAGCGAGAGCGAGAGATTCGAAGGGGACGGGAAAGATAAGAAGATAGATAGATTATCTGATCGATCAGTCAGTCAGTCAGCCAACAGCCCGTCATTTTATACTGCTCCGTCAAAGACAACTCGAGAACTCCGGCTTCAGGGCGCCCGGAAAACTTTTCTCTCTCTCCTTTGTATGACTAACAGCCGTGGCATGATACGCACTCCTTTCAGTTCCCTTTGTGCATTCTCGAATTATCTTTAAATTCGGGCCAAATTAGTCCTCTTTGGTCGGTCTATTTTCGATCTTCTGTCTAGGAGCTGAGGATGTAACGAATATTCCCGATGCAATGCAGGTCTGGATGTGTGTGTATATTCTCTCTTCCCCCCCTCCGCATTCGCATTGGAATTCAGGCAATATGTATCCAACGTCGCACAAGGCAGTCTCTATTCATGCAGCATCCTGATGAGCACTTAGATAAATACATAGTTATGGTTTCGTCGTAATTTTGCCAATATCTTGGACATACATATCTCCGGAACTGTGTACCGTACCTCTACAAAGGGATGAGGGTTTAACTATTTTTCTTTTCTTTTCTTTTTCCTATTCTTGTTCTTATTCTTTTTTTCTTTTTGCCCTTTTCATCTCCGACTCTCGTCTCCCGATTGCTAAGCCTGGTAGTAATCAATCAAATGTCAGTCACAATTTTTTACTGTGCATGAGTAAAAACTTAGGCGTACTCCGGGGTCCGAAAAGTCAGTGGCTTAAGCTTCCGACCGTCCGTCGCACGTTTTCTTTATATCCGACTAGTTGTATCCCTCAAATCGGATTTTATCTCCAACGAGGATGGCCCAATGACACCGACAGGCTCTTTCGCATCTTGCAAAGACGGCATATGACGTACATACGTAAGTGCTTAAGCGGGTCTGCGTGATGGATTACGCTAGCCCGGATGGCACTTTCAGGGTAATCGTAGTCGTAACTTCTAGCCGAAACGTCGGTTCCAATTTCCGTATCACGGGTTCCATCGGCGTGCGTGGTTTGAAAATAAAATAAAAACAAAATGAAATGAAACGAAAATTTAAGTAATTTTTATACCTCGTTCCGAGGACTAGCGAGGTTTTAATCCGACAACAGGGCACGGTATCGATAAGTATCGCAATATATTTTTGATATAGGTCTGTTCGTTCTCGCGATATAGCTCGATATCGAGATATCGAACACTCTTCTACAAGTTTTAAATTTTCGTCGAAAGATATCCGATAATGCGGGTTTACAAGAGATATCACGGAAGTTTTAGAGGACCAAGGGTTAAGTTATTAATAAGTAATTTCTTGATACCTAGCAGCTACTTAAAGTGCTGCGCTAGAAGGGTGCTGTTCCCCAATACTATCCCAATCCGCTTATATAGCAACTTTCGCCTGCCGATACCGTTCTAATGCGCATTTTTCACGGTCAATACCACTCTAGTACGCATTATCGTAATATCGTATTAATACCGTATCGATATAGCTTCCCACTTCCTGGCACAATAGTTATCAAAAATCCATTACTTGTCAGCCTAAGCGCGCCTCTTCTTTGATCGATCCATAGGTTTTTTTGGGGGGGTTTGGTCGTGATCACCCCCTCCGGAAAGATCGGGAATATATACAAGACTTTGTATTGAATCAACTCAAGTTTATAGTACGACAGACATCTGAAGGAAAAGAGGCGGGGATGGGTAAAGAGTTTGAAAGAAAAGCAAAAATTACAAAACATGTTGGAAATTTATGCCGGAGGAAAACAACAGGTAAACAAAGACAAGGAAATGAATCGACCGCCGTCCATTCAAAACCTTCGCCCCTTCCAAATTATAAGATCTTGCAAGCCGGTAAAATATGAAAAATGAAATTTATAACAGAGAAAAAGAGAAACTAAAAAAACGTAAAGGGGCAAATAATATGCCTTTTGTCGGATGTCGCTCGAGTTGTGAAAAAAAAAAAAAAAAAAGGTGGTATGGTGGTTGAGTCGTTAATAATGTTGGTGGTAACTGGGATAAAAAAACAAATTTCGATGGCAGAGGAATGCTCCCGTGTTTAACAAATGGAACGACGATAAACCGGAAATTCAAGGCATGGGAAGGAATAAAATAAGACGATGATATACCCAGAATGAACCCAAATATGCAATGGTAAAAGGGAAAGAAAGGGGATATGAGTTGTGATTGTAGATACCTCCCCTTAAGCAGAAATACAACAAAATACTTCGTCGCAAGAGATCACATAATGATGCAGTCTCTATCTTCGGCGCTCGTCGTCCCCGCCTTTTGCTTCTTGCCCTTGTTCAGTTTGTCGACGCTGTTGTGCATTGCCGCCTCGATGGTGCGCAGCCGTACTTTCGCTCTTTCTTCCCCTTGCTCTGCGGCACGCACGTACCACATGTTCGCACCAACTTCGTCCCGCATGCAACCAATGCCCATCTCTGTGAAATAACCAACGGTGTACGCTGCTTTGGCGAGACCTAAAAGGAATGAAAATGTTAGTTTTACACCGCACAAAGATATTTGGGCTATATGTTCTTACCTCGTTCCGCGGCTTTCATGGCCCAGGCGTAGGCCTCAGACTCATCTGGCTCGAGCAATGGAGGAGCGCCGACAGTATACCAAGCGCAGAGGGCTAATTGGGCCGGTGCAAAGCCGAGTTCTGCCGCCCCGGTATAGTAGTGAATGCTCAAAGCGGCATCCTGAGGACATTCCAAAGTTCCCTTTTCGTACGCCTCTCCCAGCCGGTAGCTGGCTTCTGCGTGGCCGAGTTCCGCAGCCTGTGCGTAAAGCTGTGCGGAGTAACCGGGATCCTTGAAAATATCCTTTTCATCTCCAGTTTCGTGCAACCTGCCCAGTTCGAACGGCGCATTTGGATATTGGTAGTCAGCTGCTTCGGTGGCTCGCTTCAACCATTTCAGCCCTTCCTTGTAGCCGTCCGTTATCCCAAGATCGCCTCTTAGACATGCCATTGCCAATCTAGTCATTGCACCCGGGTGATTCCTCGCCGCGGATGCTCTGTAGAACTGGACAGCTTTCAATGGCTCCTTCTTCGTGCCCCATCCGTATTCGTAGTGTAAAGCTGCTCGATATCCGGATTCGGCGTGGCCGTGCTTCGCTGCGGCGACGAACAAAGGGAAAGCTTTGTCCAAGTCTGGTTTTCCGTTTGTGAACAATCCGCTGCACAATGCATCGGCCAAAAAGTACTGTGCATATGGGAAAGATCGATCCGCTAGTTTTTGAAGAATCTGCCTTGCCTCCTTCAGCAACCTGGCTCTTTTCCTATCAGGTGCGAGCTCGAGGTCCGAGCTATGGGGCGATTTGCCGGCCTTGGGAGCGGGGGATCGATCCCTGCCTGCGCTGCTCGGGGGCGCATTTGGCGCGTTCTCCAGAGATTGGGCAGCCGATATCAGGAAAACCGCGAATTCGTATTGGATCGACGGATCATTGGTTTTCATGGCGTTCTGTCGGTACAGTTCAATGGTCTTTTCGTGGGAAAGCAACGATGCATCCTTCCCAACAACCCCCTTCAGATGGGAATTATCGAAAGTATATACACCGGGTGTCTCTCCTTCACTCGATCTCCTACTATCGTTCGAGTATGCTGCGGAGTGGACTCTTGGTTGTGGGTTTCCGGGCGACCCTGTACGACCACGGAACTCACCATAAAACGAATAGACCGCTGAGTTCCCTGACGCTTTTCTCCTGTTAGGGGCTCTGTCGTGAGGGGCGAGGTTATTTGGGTTTATTGGTGGGTCCGAGTCTGTCGAGACGGGTGACTCCTGTGTATTACGTAGCTGTTCCTCATTGTACGACTCGAAATGTGCGTATTTCAAGGGAATGATGGCCGGTTCTGCCTCTGCCGGTTCTGCCTCCGCTCCTTCGGTTGTGTCATTACCGTTGGATCGTGGTCTTATTGACGCACCCAGAGCGAGGTCTAGACTGGGAGCGCCGGAGTCTAAGGACATACGAGCATCGTCAATGATTCCAGCCTGAGGCTGGTGTATTTCCTGTGGTACTTGAGCTGTGTAATGAGTCCGATACCCGGTTTCTCGGATAGGAGAATCCTTCTCCAGTTGCTGCCGTTCTCCAGGGTAATCGATGACATTCAAGCGACTCGGTTGCTCGTAATTGGCGGTTTCTGTGGGCCGTCCAACCATGTTGTCGTCGAGGTATGAGTCTCTCGGTAATCGAGGGCTTAAAATAGGTGATGATGCTCTCTTTGGGTTTTTGCTCTCGTCTCCCTGTGAGTAAGGTGACACAGCAGTCATTTCTTTCCCACCGAGTTTTCCCTAGATCCAGGCCGTACAGGGAGGGAGAGAGGGAGACAGAGAGAGAGCCGTCTGCCACTGTAAGTATGCAATTGACGGTTTAAACGAGCGTGAACGTTGATAATTTTGTTTTTTATTATATGGAGATACGGAAATCGATATCTATCTCAGGATCGTCTAGGTTGAGCCGAAAGAAGGTGAGGGTCCGTCGAATCGAGGGCCACGAGGGAGTTGCTTTTAAAACGAGGGGATCCGGCTTCGTGCCTGTATATATAAAGAAATCGAGCGGAGCGTCTATGAAAACGAGCGAGGTTCCGAAGCGCAAAAGTGCAGCTGGTAGAAATTCAGTCGTCGAAGAGAATAGAATCTCCACAGTCGGTCCACGTTGGCATAAGATAGGTCTATGCAAGGGAGCTCGGAGTCAAAGGGATATAGCCGGCCAGGGGGGACGCTGCATATATCGGCCGCCTGCACTCGAGGAAAAAAATAGAATAAAACCAAAAAAAGTGCGTGTGCAGCTAGCGACGACAACGACGGCGGGAGGAAAGAGGGGAGGCTCCACTAGCAAGAGTTATAAGATGACGCTTTCTGTCCTGCTGTTTTGCTTCACCGGGCACTACCAGTTGTAGTTCTCCACAAACGAATGGATTCTTTCGGGCTGGCGAAGTTTTCTGGAAGGCGGAGAGGTTGAACTGCGAAACAACACAGGGCCCGGTATATTAAGGTGTAACGTCGTCTTTGTCTGCAGGTGATCTATAATTAAAACATAGTCACTTAGACACACCGTTGAGGAGAGGAAGACAAAGATGTAAAGGAGATGTGTATGTACGGGAGTATCCTCGAAAGAACCAAAGGAGTGGAATCGAGCGGAAAGAGCTGTGGTTTCTTGTGGCTGGAAGTGGAAGGAACAAGGCCCAGGCGATTGAGACGGGGCAGCTAACAAGCTATTCCGGGAAGGAGGCCTAACTACGACGCGAAAGAATTCGATCCGGAATAGCAAAATGGGGGGAAATGCTAAATTCGACTGAGGTGGGATTGGGACCTCTTTAGTGTCTAAACCATGCAAACAAGCAAGCTATGGACTCCACCCGCTGCAGCGAGGGCCAGTGATCTATGACGACTCCAACTCTCAATAAAAAACCAATTAAGATTCTCCCCTCAAAGTTGAGGCAAGGAGGTATGTGATAACTATACGTATACGATAAATTGGGCCATGGCAGGGAGAAGGCCGTTTCAATGTACCAGTACAATACACACAGTGCCCATCTTTGACGAACCGGGGTACTCCAGTGAGGGATAAGGGGCTCAGGGAGAGTATGTAAGTACCTACAACCACTGGTCTTGCGTAATATCGATGACAAAGACAGCCTCTGATTCTTCAGATGAATCGAATCGAATCTAAATTGAATTTTACACTTCTTTCCGGGTTCGACCCTGGCCAGTATGAAATCCCAAGAGTCAAGACTTCGATGTCTACTAAGCGGAGAAACAATGGTTCGAAAGCAAGAAATGAACGTCTTGAAAACGCCTACGGGTGCGCCGGCAGTATGACTGATAGAGCTCTGCGTCGCAAGAATACAAATACCGATTCACCCCGGATAGCCTGCTTCGAAAATGGCGGAATCTTGAAAAGTTTTTTCTACTTTGAGACTTTGCTTCCTCAGGTGCTCTTTAGACGGCCTGTCAGGCAAGCATTTTTCGTGGACCCGGAGCCCGCTAATTCTTAAAGCCCTGCATGCTAAGACAAGGTTGTTTGGTTGCGCTTTTGTTTAAGTTCGATCAGACAAGCTTCGTCTGATTAATCATGGATCGCACAGTTTTTTTTTTCGTTCGATCGAATGTGACCTCCGCTTGAGAAGACTGGGACAGCTCTCCTCATCGAATGCGATCAAATGGTCACAAAAAACTTTGATGTCGCCGGCGCCGCGCCATGCATTGCCAAGCTGCCACCCTTGCGGAGAACAGGAGTGAAAGGAAAAAAAGGAAATAACGCAATACGGTGTGTTAATGAGCTGCTTCCAAAAGAAAAGGGAAGAAATGTGGAGAAGGGGGGAAAAAAAGGCATTTGCGTCGGTGAGCCGCTCGAGCTTGAATTTTTGATGGCATTCCCCCCCGTCGTCGGCATTACATCGGCAATATTTACTCTTTGATCCGAATAGAAGCTGACATTGATTGTTAGGTCACATTTCCCGTAGCGTCGGAGGAATGAGATACACCAGCCTCGCCGAAGCCATCGGCCGCCGTGATATCGACACAAACACGGCCCTTCGGGATGGAGCAATTTTAAACTTGACGCCTGGACCTACATCGTAAGCTAAAGGATAGCTTTTTTGTGAGTGTTAACCATTGGATCCCTTTCGCTGACAGCCGACAGAACGGATGCTGACGCTCTTTTGGGTGTTCGAACCCCGCACAATAGGTTTAGCAAGGGCCTTGAAATTGGTTCCACCAATTAAGGATTGCATGCTACGCTGACAGTCCCACTGAGATCCATGCCGGCCGCGGACAAGATCTCCTTTCCATCGATCTCCCAATCGCAAAATATGGCGGCGGTGGCTGCGGCGGCGTCGAGATTGTTCACTTAAATATTTAATATTTAATACTTAAATGCCGAGAGAAGCTTCTCAAGAAAACTCTGGAGCATTCCTATCTGGCTGTTAGAAAAGTCTTAACCGGAAACGATTTGTTCGAAGGAATTTCCCATCAACTTGTTCACCCTTCTCCAGCAAGTTTGCAAAGCACACTCAAAATAGGGCAATATCAGACCGTATTGAGGAAATATCGCCACTAGAGAGAGAGAAAACAATTTACGAAATTTACTAAACCCCCCGTGGGATGTGGATGTGTGATCCCTTCGCTATCAGCCATTCGCTGAAATCTCAAAGGCTTGGCTACTTCGGTACCCAAGCAGTCAAAAACTATGAGAAAAGGCGATGGCCGAGGTTTAAATCCAAACTACTAATATTTTATTCACTCGTCTTGAAGGGTATTCCCACCACACCCTCCCCCTTTACCCAATTTTACCGCCTGCCGACTTCAATTGTCCATTAGTTTAACAGGTCAATTGATCAAGAGCCACACCATAATATGTTGAGCTCCCTTTTAGTAGTCTCTTGTCAAATCTTGGGACCAACTTTCTTTCTTTCGTTTCAGAAGCCGATATGGGAAATAAACGTAAAATAAAAAATAGGAGTCGAAATTGGGATGTTTAAGTGAGACGACACTGTTGCATCCCGACCGAAAACGCAGAGCATCGACACGGGAGCATGGAATTCCGATTGTTCGACGTCCCGCACGAATAGGAAAATTCTTAGCTATCGGTAAAGTGGGAAAAAAAAAAGAAAGAAGGAAGGAAGGAAAACTGGTGAACAACTGACGTATGCCAACCGTGTCTTTATCATCGATCGGAACCCGCGAACTTTTTGTTTCTTGTCAGCCAGTGTCAGGTGCAATCTGAATTCAAGGTTCCGCTCGGCTCGAACAGGAAATCAATAAAAATCCAATTGGATATGTCTGTTGTTTGCTTTTGGGTTTGGTGCAACCCTGCCTTATTGAGGGGAGAAGGCTAAGAATAGAACTCTCGGAAGGAAAAAGTGTTGCATTTTGAGCCTGGTCTCCGCGTTGCCTCCGGTGTCCATCTGACCTTTCGAGGTTTAACCCGTTCGTATTGCATCGTGGATTGTGGTAAATTCAAAGGAGGGGGTGCAAGGAGCGGACTTGAGTTTAGGCGATATCTCCGAGGTTTTTAAACTACATATACGTTTTTAGTCTCTAAAATATATCGTGTTTGACATATAAGGCCTTTTTGGCTTGAAGAAAACGAGTGTTATTATTATTACTTTCTTTTCATTTCTCGTCCGAAGGAACGCAATAACAAGCTGGTTGGGTATATTTTATTGGTTTCGGTCGAGATGTCCATTCTTGTGCTTGGCTGGTCAAGCATATATGTATAGTTCTTTTGCAACGGAAAAACATGGAGGGAAAAAAATATAGTAAAAAAAATAAACGAGGCTTAGTCAGACTTGAGAGACCGATTTCGTCTCGAAAGCGGGAGAACGACACTATTTTGCACGAACAGAGCTGCAGACAGCGGGGCCACCACCTTGAATTATTTTTGTCTAATTTAAGTGGAATTCTTCCATACCATACGCATGTCGGTATATATAACTCTCCAAGCTAAAGTCGAGTTTGTGGGGGTACGATCTACATATATCATGCATACGATATGATAGAATACCCAGCCTCCTTCTGTGGAACGAACGAACGAACGCCATCGTCGTGCATCAACTATCAGCTCGATCTTCGGGTTGACAAAAAGGTTGAAAGATTTTTTCAAGTCTATAACTCTACTACTTACCAAATCGGGCTGGAATGAGCGTTAGTGTTACGGCTGATAGTTTACATCTGTTGTTTGGCGTTGTTTGGAATGGGCTAGCTGAAGCCGGCGTCGATAACATAGGGCTGATCCCACAAGCCGGACAGGTCTGCAGGATTGCGAGTGCGATTGCTGTAAAATCTTAAACACATCTATTCTTCGGTGTACACGATCATCAGGATCGAGGCCAGGCTTTTTTGTACTTTCTTGATCTTCTCTACCGATAAACGGACGGGGAGGTTCGCTTTTGATCTACATAGAGCAAGGGGGTGCCCTACACGCATCGAGAGTTCCGACGAGGCTCAAGAAAAGGAGGCTGGAAATTGATGCCAAGAGCGGGAACCCTCGAGCCCCAGCTGATGAACAGACTGGGCAGACGGGATAGCCATGTTACTCAGCGGCATAGCTCTCTTGTACGAGCTTCATGCGTGATATATGGTTGCTTCTATTTTTTATTTTCTATTCTGATCCATCGTAGAACTTGATATTCCAAATGGAGATGTACGCCCGCTAAGGCACTCAAGCCAAATGCAGAAGGATGTCTCTCATTTTCAAATATTACACACATCTGGGCGGAGCAGGGTATGGCTCCTTAGTAGGTGTTTTTTTTTTTTTTTTTTTGGGTGAATGTTTGTTAGATTGGAAATATAGCTAAGAGTCGTAGCCTCCACATCCAAAGCTGGGCGTGCATATATGCCATGTTCGAAACCGTCAGCAGCACCATTTCCTATGAGTAAAATTCAGCCCGCCAGCACAGTTAGCCCGTCCTTACTCGGATTCAGTAAGTGCTGACCCAGCCAGTGAGGAATTGTTGACATATCACAGGAAATCTGGTTCCGATACTTATCTAAAGGCCCTGACCCGCGCTGACATACATCTTCTTTTTCCTTTCAGAGCACCTTGCTTGCATCTGGCCCGACATCCTATCCTTTTTCTTCCTTACTTTGTATCAGAACGTCTTGCATTTATTTGTATAAGGCAGCAGCGACGGAATAGAAGCGACTGGTCGACGTATCCACCTTTTCATTATTCGATCTTTTTTAATCCGACTACTTGTATCTCTTGACAAAACAAAGGAATTGTAATTCAAGATGTTGATGAGAAGCGAAGTGCCGAATATATTGACCCGTCGCCAGGATCAGGCTTCTGTAGGAGGCTGTCCAAATGGAGGGAAATGGTATGCTTGCGCTTCGAATAGTTTCGTTGGATGCTGTACAGTCAACCCTTGCACCGATGTTGGTTGTGCCGCTGGCAATTTGAGGGCCGCATCTTTGGGAGATCTCCCATATGGTAGCGTGGCCGATCAAGGTATATTTTGTTGCCACGATATCGATGTTGATGTTTATGGACGTTATAACTAACGATCAGTCGCGTAACTTGATAGATTGTCTCAGCGGCGGACTATTCTACACATGCACAGGCCCTCCCCCTTTCTGGGGATGCTGCAAATCCGTCCCATGTGGTGTTGGGTGTGCAGCGGAGAACCTCACACAGGCATACCTCAAGCCGGGCAAGAATACGTTTTTGGGAGCAAATGCGCAAGCAACGTCTGCTCCGTCAGGGTCAGGGTCGGGTGGGAGTAGTACTCCGACGGGTGCGATCGTTGGAGGAGTGGTAGGAGGCGTATTGGGTCTTGTTCTGATCGGGGTTCTCATATGGTGGATTCGACGACAGAGGTCGTCTCGGGGGATGGACCAATCCCCGTCGGTGCCAATGGCATATAATCCGCATGGCCAGCAAGCCGACCCCGGCCCGAACGTCCCACTGACTTACCCCGAAGTCGTTGATCACTACGGTATGTTCCATTTAATTTGGGGGAGTTTTTTTTATCATAAATATGATTCAAATCGAAGACCGCGATGGCTGATGAGTATAATTATGAAACAGCCGGCACATCACCACAACCAACAAAACAAAACTTCCCACCGTCCGCCTTCACTTCACCAGCTCTGCCACAGTACAACGACAGAAGAATGTCCCACGAACTCGGAGGAAGCAACGAAAACATTGGATTGATCAGCCCCATGACCAGCCCCGGCTTCCAAGACCAGCAGCACGGTTATGGTCACGGATCGCGCCCAATCTCGTATGAACTTCATGGAAGCGGCAGCCCCGGCATGCCGCCAAAGGGCATGCACACGCCTTCGATCATGTCTACTGCGGTTTCCGAGCTTCCCGCCGAGGATATGAGGTATTCGCAGGTTTCCAGCCAGATGCGATACAGCAACCAGCCACCAGCCAGCCCGCCTCCACAACCACCAAGCAGCGAGAATAACGGATTGGGATTGTCGATGCCTGGCCAACAGTGAGATGGACAGTAGAAATAAAAATCTAACAAAAAAGCATCAAGATAAAGATAGAGGTCCTTTTTTCCCTTTCTTTTCTTCCTTTAATCCGTATCCTATAGGCGATAGATCACCGTACTTCTTCTTAATGCTTCTTTCATTCATTTCAGGGACAACGGCGCACATGGCTCTTTTTGTTATATAAATTTATTTTTCTTTCTTTATCTTCTGTCTTTTTTTACGACAATAATGTAATTAACCATTCGAAGGGGAATGGGAAGGCGACGGCCTTTAATATATGCATAGCAAAAATAACTGCACACACGGAGGGAGTTAATAACAATATACAAAGCTGATTACTTAGCTGTCTGAGTGCTTGAAACTGGGACCGGGCCTGCATTTCAAGCCTCCACCTATGTTGTATTATATGGGAATTAAGAGTGCGAAGTTACGTGCGTATGTTGCGGGATGTTACAGCGGGCTAAGACATTTAGATATATTTCTGGAACGAACCCAGGACGATATGGCAGAAGCACGGATGGCACATGTACTGATCCGACATGCGATGCCTGAGACTCCTAGTAAATGAGTTTCGGACAAAGTTCTTCAGAGCTTCTAGACGAATGTCTGGCCTGGCCATGTTGCAATTTCCATGCAAAAAGAGAGACAAACATAAAGCAATCGGAGCAAGGACAGTTATGTACCAGTACCCGATGAACCGCTTACCAGGTGGTGTCGACGGACGTTACAAGGGTATGTACATACATACAAGGGGGGCGGGAAAACTCTGCCTGTTCTGTCTCTGTCTCTGTCTCTGTTCCTGGTTTTTTTTTCTCTCTGTTGATCCTCTCAAGTGCAATTGCGATTTTGCGGAAAGGAAAAAANAAAAAAAAAACCACCCCCTTTATTCTGAACAGACAGACAGAACTCCCTGCGTGGTGATTTTGATGGTGATGGGCTAGCCTACTTAGCTCACAAGTACCTTGGTGAGGTAGCTGTGGGGTGTGAGTACCCAGCAGTGTAACATCAGTGAAAATAGAGACAGAGCTGCAAGCTGAGAGGGTGGTTGTCAGGCCGTCAGTCAGCGATTACTTGGTTACTGGTTGGTGACTTGGGGAGGGGCTGTGTCGGTGCGTTGCTCTGGGTAACCCTTTTCCCGGCATTTTCCAAGATTTCCCTTTCCTTCCTCTTCTCTCAGCATCAACCAAGTCCACTCGCTCACAAACCCGACCCGCCGTCAAAAAATAAAATAAAAATAAAAAACACACATACCAGAGCAGGCAACCGGAGCGGACCCAACGACGACGACATCTGTCGAGGGGTTCTCTCTCTTTGCTTGTTGACATTCGTTTTGAACCCTGTTTGTTATAACCTCTCGCTCTATAACATATCCGTTCTATCTATCTATCTATCCATCTAGCAGTAGTCCTTGCATCCCGTCGTTTCATAGCATTTATTATCATCATCATCACCATCATCTCATTTCATTCCTATCGTGGTTGTGCCATATAGCAGGAAGATAGAGACAGAGACAGAGACAGAGAGAGAGATAGAGAGCATTCACTTTCGTTCTGTTCATTCCCGACAAGCTTAGCTGCAGCTTCCGCATACACGCCAACCAGCATTAGCATCGTCAACGACATATCATATATATATTTATACTTACTTATTACTTATACTTACACTTATGCCATCTACGACTTCGATACTCCTTCTTTGAGAGACAGAGAGGTAGAGAGACAGACAGTTTCCGGTCCAAAACGCAGCCAGGCCAAAAATAGAAGGAATAAACCGCCATCGCGTTAGACGACGTATTATCGCCTGCATTGTGCCTGCATTGCTCGCCCGCTGCTGCTGCCCCTAACCCACTCCGACAGCCAAAAGGAACCGACCTTCAACCTCCAACCTCCCACCTCCCAGCGACACCGTCGGCATTCCTCGCCCTCCTGCCTTTCTTTCTTTCTTTCTTTCCTCTCGTTCTTTCTGTCCTTCTCTTTCGTCATATCTTCTTCTTATTATTCTGACAATCTTCACTTCATTCGACAAGATACTTGTTCCCCTGCTGCCTCGTTGTTCGGTTCTTCTCTCGCAAGTGTTTCATGATACGCAGCTCAGGGGCTTCACTTCCAAATCATCCACGCCATCTCTTATTATTATTCCCTCTCCACTGTTCGTTCCCCTAACTGACCAAATCAATCGCGCATCGACAATTCCTTCCTTGCCGAAACTACCACTTCTTCTTTTTTCGTTTCTTTCCTCCCTTTTTCTTTAAATCACTGGTTCCCGTTCTCTTAAAAGGCTAGTTTCTAGCCGACGACTCTTCGATCCACAATGTCGGGCCCACCTCGCGGTAGCAGTAGACCCATCGACATGAATCCCACATCACCTCAAACCCGGGATCGGCGTCGGGCCAGTGGCGGCCAGCGAAGGAGAGAGGACGATGATTCAGGATACGTCGCCGAGACCACCAGAAGTCCTCCCAGGAGGCCTGCCTACCATTCCCAGGGTTCAGCATCTGCCAGGACACCTCTCAACCCAACCGGTGCCACGGATCTTTCTCGAAAAAAATCTTTGGTCAAGCCGGAGCGTAATAAGATAACGAGAGACAATCCACTTTACAATTACCACAAGCACGCCCAGCATATGGATGTCCTCCCCTCCACCACCGGTATCGATCCTGAAAATGCCGACATCAATTCCCAACCCGGCTCCACCGCTCGTCCTGCCGGTGGCCAGCTCCGACACCGATTGGATACCATGGACGAAGAAGCGTCTCCTTTGTCGTCGAAGTCTGGAGCCCCTCGCCAGCCTAAAAAGCTGTCACGACGACAGACCGAGAAGGCTGAGAAGTACCCGGAGATGAAGGCCGCTGAGAAGCGGAAACGACAGCAGGAGGTTCAGCCGCTCAGCTTATGGACAGTCTATTGCCATATCATCACCTTCTGGTGCCCTAATGCGCTCCTTCGTTTGTTTGGCAAGACCGCAAAGGGTCCTCAGCGAGCGTGGAGAGAAAAGATCGGTCTCATCAGTATCATCCTGTACTTCTGCGCAGGTGTCGGTTTCCTCACTTTTGGTTTCACTCAAACTGTCTGCGGCACTCCTGGCGTTCGGTTGAAGGCTAATCAGGTCGACAGAGGTCTCCTGATCATTCATGGCGTCGCATATAACCTTGTCGGCTCCCATCATCCAGCTGCTGTCGGTATCCCTCCCGGTTCCAACGTATTGTTCGACCTTCCTCAGAAATGGGGTGGTTATGATGCCAGCTTCCTGTTTCAGAACGTCAACGGACAATGCAAAGGATTGATCACCCGAGCCGAGGGCAGCGATGTCCCAACTAACGCTGATGGCGACCTGGCATGGTATTTCCCTTGCAACCTGTTCAAGCAGGATGGTTCCTCTCCCGCCAACTACTCCAGCGGAGCATATCTCGGATATGCTTGCCACACATCCGACACCGCTCGACGTGCGTATTACGGATTGGATCCCGCTGGCGAGGTCTACTTCTCTTGGGAAGACTTGAAAAATGACACCCGCAAACTCCTCGTCTACTCCGGTAGCGTCCTTGATCTTGGCCTACTTGACTGGTTTAATACCTCGCAAGTTGCCTTGGACCCCATCTTTGACCAAATCAAGAACGACCAGTCTCTGCTCGGCAAGGATATCACCCACAGATTCCAAGGCCCGCACAAGCGAACCGCTCAATGCATGGCTGAAATTCTCCGTGTCGGTAGCATCGACGTTGAGACTGTCGGATGTATCGCTTCCCAGGTCGTTCTCTATGTTTCCCTTATCTTCATTGTTAGCATCGTGCTCATCAAGTTCCTCCTCGCTCTTTTCTTCGGTTGGTTCCTCTCGTGGAAGCTCAGCGCGGTCCGCAGTGCTAGCAAGGAAGATAAGAAGAGGAGAAGAGAGGAGATCGAGGCCTGGAGTAATGACCCTCAACGACCAGCCCAGTTCCCTGAGAAACCGAAGCGATCCAGCTTCTTGCCAGCTACTAGCAGGTTCACTCCCGGTGACAGACCAGTCAAGGGTAAGCCTAGCCCCACCACCATGGGATCTCAGACCTCCAGCCGAGCCCTCCTGCCCCCGAACGCTGTCTATGGTAATACCACGACCGGTAGTCGATCTTCCATGTTTGGTAGCAATTTGGATGTGAGTCGTCTTTCTGGACATTTTAACGACCGTCACTCCGCCATTTTCAGTGAACCTACCAGTTCCTATATTCATGAAGCCGTTGTTCCTCAGCCACCACCAGAGTTCCAGCCATGGGGATTCCCATTAGTCCACACCATTTGCCTTGTCACCGCCTATTCCGAAGGCAGCAAAGGTCTCCGCGCTACTTTTGACTCCATCGCGACAACCGAATATCCGAACAGTCACAAGGTCATCCTCGTCGTCTGTGACGGTATTGTTACCGGCGCCGGCGAGGACGCCCCAACCCCGGATCTCTGTCTTGAGATGATGAAGGACTTCGTCATCCCACCGAAGCAAGTTGAAGCCTTCTCGTACGTCGCTATTGCCGTCGGTCGAAAGCGTCACAACATGGCCAAGGTTTATGCCGGTTTCTATGACTATGGGCAGGACAGCAAGGTTCCTAAGGAAAGCCAACAGCGTGTCCCAATGCTTCTCGTCGTCAAATGCGGTACCGAGTCCGAGCAAAGTGAGAAGAAACCTGGTAACAGAGGCAAGCGTGACTCTCAAATCGTTCTCATGTCCTTCCTCCAGCGCGTTATGTTTGACGAACGTATGACCGAGCTCGAATACGAAATGTTCAGCGGCTTATGGAGCATCACCGGTATCTCTCCGCAATATTACGAAATCGTGCTCATGGTGGACGCCGATACTGTTGTTTTCCCGGATTCCCTCACTCATATGACAGCCGCCATGGTCCGCGATCCTGAAATCATGGGTCTCTGTGGTGAAACCAAGATTGCCAACAAGACAGACAGCTGGGTTAGCATGATTCAAGTTTTCGAATACTTCATCTCTCATCATCTTACCAAGGCCTTCGAGTCCGTGTTTGGTGGTGTTACCTGTCTGCCCGGTTGTTTCTGCATGTACCGCATCAAAGCTCCCAAAGGTGCTCAGAACTATTGGGTCCCAATCTTGGCCAACCCTGACGTCGTCGAGCACTACTCCGAGAACGTGGTTGATACACTGCACAAGAAGAATTTGCTCCTTCTTGGTGAAGATCGTTACCTTACAACCCTCATGTTGAAGACCTTCCCCAAACGAAAGCAGATTTTCGTCCCTCAAGCTGTCTGCAAAACAATCGTTCCAAACAAGTTTATGGTCTTGCTCTCCCAGCGTCGCCGATGGATTAACTCCACTGTCCACAACCTCATGGAGCTTGTTCTTGTCCGAGACCTCTGTGGTACCTTCTGCTTCAGTAAGTTCCAAATCTTAACCTTAACCTTATAATGACGACAACTGCTAACAAGCTTCCAGGTATGCAATTTGTTGTGTTCATTGAGCTCATTGGTACCGTCGTTCTGCCGGCTGCCATCTCATTCACTCTCTACCTTATCATCATCTCCATCGTCTCGCGCCCGGTCCCGGTTATTCCATTGGTCCTTCTCGGTCTTATTCTCGGTCTCCCAGCTATTCTCATCGTCCTCACCGCTCACAAGTGGGTTTATGTCCTTTGGATGTTGTGTTACCTTTGCTCGCTCCCAATCTGGAATTTTGTCCTTCCCGTCTACGCCTTCTGGAAGTTTGACGACTTCTCGTGGGGAGAAACGAGAAAGGTTTCCGGAGACAAAGGTGGATCGCACGATGAGGAAGATGGCGAATTCGATAGTGATAAGATTGTTATGAAGAGATGGAGAGATTTCGAAAAGGGTAGGTGAACTTCGACGTCAGTTTCAGTTAATCATATACTGATGAAATATATACAGACAAAGCACTCCGCGTGGCTACCGCTCGTGATACGGGATCCCTTGCTGGGTGGTCGAACCAATCCTCTTCGCAAGATAGCACACATCAATGGGGCCCTCCCCAAATTCAAACTCCTTATTTTGAAGCAGAATACTGATCGATTGAGTTGAGACGATACACACGAAAGCATTGCCATTCGCTGTCATCTTTTGCTTTTAGCTGCTTTTAAATATCTGGAGGTGTGAAGGGGCTTTCCATTGCGATAGAACATACTTAATTCATACTGTCTTGGCGTCAACTGGGATTCAAAATGGTTTTTCTTTTCATTGGTAGTAACCTGGTGGTCTTTGAATATTTCCCTTTCCCCTTTCCCCCTTCATTCTGACATTAATAATTCTTACCTGTTCTCCATTCATGCATAGCTAGCTCGCTCCCATCTCCCATATACATGTACCGAAGTACTCAGTGTTTTCTCTGTTTGGACAAAAAAGAAGCGGTGACGTCTACAAAACCTGGCAGGAGAAGCATGGATTGCGGATTTTTTGCCTAATGAAACGATTGAACATAAATCCTCTTATTTAGTCACATATGATTTTACTCCGATATTATTTGCGATGTAGATATTTTAGCTTTATTAATGACACATTTGCACATTATTATTATTATCAATTGCATTCCAACATCTGCTTATCCTCATGCTATCGAATTGCGTGTCACACCCTACAAATCTCTCCATTGTAAAACAAACATTCAACACCTACTTGGAATCACCTCTCATACTTCCAACAATTCGGCAGCATACAAATACTCTATTCTAAAAAGTCCAGAAACAAAAAAAGGAGAGAGAGAGAGAGAGAAAGAGAGAGGAAGGATGCTGGACCCAAAGTACTCCGCTCTAGCCGTCGGGGTCACGGTCTGCCTGATAACCTTCCTCTCCTACGGCTCCCAACTCTTCATCCTCGAGCTGACGAGCCGAGAATTCTGGATCTTCAACACATTGGTCGCGGGGATATGGGTTACGTACCTCAGATGCATGTTTACGCATCCCGGTGCTGTGCCCAATGGATGGCAGCCATCGTGGCAGGGGATTGATACCTTTGGTGGTGGTGGGGAAGGTGAGGGAGATGAGGTTGCAGGGAGCAGTAGCAGCGATGACGATGGTGATGAAGGGGGGGAGAAGAAGAGGGAAGCGGTTAGAGAGCAGGTTAAGCCTGACAAGCAGGGACGAATATGGGGCAATGCGGATTGTAGATGGTGTAAGCGGTGTAAGAGGTGGAAACCGGCGAGGGCACATCATTGTAAGACTTGCCAGACGTATGTTTATTACTATCTCTATCTTTCACCACCACCCCCCATCTCACTTTTCCTTTTTCTTTTGTTATACGGCTAACGAAATTACTTTGGGGGAGTAGATGTGTGTTGCTCATGGACCACCATTGTCCGTGGACGTTTAACTGCGTGGGGTACAGGACCTGGCCGCATTTCATCAGGTTCTTGTCATTTGTGGTCGCGGCCTGTAGTTATTTGGAGACCTTCTTAATCGGGAAGTGTCTAGAGGTCTGGAGGGCGAGGGATATGCCGGCCGTAGGTTTTTCGTTTTCTTTCAGATACTTATACATACATATATGGTTCCAGACTGACGGAACGTGCATTCCTTCTGTGCCCTCTGCACAATACAGTACCTCGGTCCATCACTACCAAACCTCATCTTACTCGCCGTCCTATTACTGGTTAACACGCTCACCGACTTCGCAATCATCGTGCTATGGATCCGGATCATTGCCAACATCGCAGAAGGTTACACCACCATTGAATGGTGGGAACAAGAGAGACACAACGCACTCGTCCGACGCCAGGTGGTCAGGAGACAGGTGTACCCGTTCGATATCGGGATATACTCCAACATCTGCCTGTTCATGAACGGTGGTATACTAACCTGGTGGTTCCCTTTCCTGCCAAACCGGGGTATCGGAGAGGGTAAACCCCACGGTGGAGGGTTGAGGTACGAGGTCAACGGGTTCGAAAAGACATGGTTGGCCTGGCCGCCACCGGATCCGGAAAAGTTTGGGATTCAGGAGAGGAGACACATGCAGAAGGAAATGGAGAACGGGCCGTGGACTAGGGGAGAGTACGATGTCAGTGATGTATCGGCGTTCAGGAGACGGCAGAGGGAGGATATGAAAAGGTTTAAAAGGGATGATGACGGCAATGAGGAGTACGCTTCTGATGAGGAGGTATCGAGGACGGGGGATAAGAGGGATGAGGATCTGTTGGATTCTTACCTGGATAGTAGTTACGGCAGTGCGGATATCGCGGGTATGTATTACGATGAACGGAAGAGGCAGGAGGAGATTAAGAGGAAGAAGTGGAGGAATGAGGAAGGGGATACCTTAGCGGACTATGGGGTCGACGAGGATGCGGACGTTTTGGACGATGAAGATAGTGTGCCCCTAGCAGAGCTGCTGAGGCGGAGGAAGGAGAGGGAGGTTCTGATGGGTGGGAAATACCAGTAAATACAATAATCTAGATGATTTGGAGTGTGGTGTATGGCAGGTATTGATTGGAGGCCTAAGACTCAGATTGACATTGTAGCAGATAGAAATGAGAATTTAGCGTTTTGTAGCCCGTTCGCTTGGCCTTGACGCCCAGAGAGACCTAGGGTTGTGGGTGTTTGTGATAATACGATCATATGAAGTAATATGAGGTTCGGCATCGCAATGCAAAGGGACCTGCTTTACTTTAACCCAGCTGGCGCTGTAACCTCATACCAGCCGAACCCATTAATCAGACTCGTGACTAGTCTCCGCCAAAGATGTTTTCTTCCAGTCTCCGTCGTATACATCCTTGGTCGTCCGTCGTGCCCGGACTAAGTGCTTCCACGGTGTTGGGATGCAAAGGTATCTTATATACTACTTCAACGAGCTCTCCAATACACTATCAGCCCCCTATAGATCATTCGAACTAGCCACCTAACACATTACGGTAGAATCATTACATCTATCCCATGCTTCGATGCACCTTTCTTCCGACGATGTCTGTTTCATATTCCTGACCAGCCAGGACGTCGAGACTGAAGAGCTTGAGGCCGAGGTCGTTCGAAGAATAAAGCTCTGCGAGAGCCTTGCAAAATCCAGAGGGGTCGTGTATCTCACGACCGGATATATCAGTCATACTTACTTTGCCTTGTACGATACGTCCGTCAGCCCTTCTGACTCTTTGAAAATGAAGAATACAAATGACTAACGAGCTCCATGTATTGAACAGAATACGGCAAAACTTCGGCGAATCCACGGCCCTACCATTTCTGCTACCGCTTTCCAAAGCCGAAGACCTAGTACCGGTTCTAGAATCCTTCATCCGCGACCTTCGAGCACAAAGGATAGAATATGCAGAGAGGACGAGGAAGCTGCGCAATGCCTGCGTGCTGCGTAGTCTAAATCTTCTAGGAGAGGCTGTTACACACACTAAAATCAATGAAGATGGTATATAAGTATCTTCTTGGCTGAGCTTAACAAGGGCAATCAAAAAAGACAGACTAATTTACTAATATCGTGTATCTCAGCTGTGTACTGCTTGGTCGAGGCTTTCCCGTCCATGGCTGCATACTCGGAGGCGTGCGTGGATCCCAACGCCCGACAAAGACTTGCTGCGGCCTTGATTATGCCCAATGGTCAAGAAGGGTACAACCGACAAATAGCCGACTCTCTGAAAAACTTTTGGCAGCAAGACCAGACCTTATAGATTGATATTTTTAGAGATTTATGGTTGAAAGGTGCCTCTGAGCTTTTGGTACTTCGTATTTGTGGAATCTCATGATCCCTGTAATATGCTGGTCGGTCGCTTAGCTTGGAAATGATTGGCTGGTGCAAAATCCAACACACTGGAACGCCGGCCCTGTGCTAGAGGTTTGGTCCCGAAAGAGAACTCTTGCTGTGTATGTAATATAAACCCCGAGAATATGGCCAGCCCGATGCGTGGATATCCTTCAATTGCAAATATAGCTTTAGAACATAACAATGTAATTAAACGTGGTGAGCAATTGCTCTGTTTGTTGGGCGACCTGGGATGAAAAAAAAGACAGCCACATTGTTGGATTTTGAAAGCCCAATTCCTCGCTAGCGACTCCGTTTGCCCAGCCCAAAATTTCCGGCTTTGGTAAATTTGGACGACATGTCATCTCTCCTCAGGGAGTCGGAAGGAGAGAGGTCTTCGACTTTTTACCACCCCCCCATCCTCCCGAGTACACACCGCTTAAGCCCCCATCGGGGTGGTTTGTATGCTACATAATCCTTGTGTTTTAATCGTTTGTTAAGTTCTATTGAAGGTATTTGGGGGGGTTGTTCTCCAGTGTATTGCAGTGCCTTGGGAAGGGGGGACATAATGTTTGAACAGATCCTGATACGGTTCCGGGGAGGACCTATCTCGAGCAATAAGGATGAAGACGAGGAGAGCGATGATAAATCTTCGGATACAGCCACTAGCCCTTCACGCTCGGCTTCGGATGGTGTTGTCGTTGCTGCTACCAGAGAGACATTGCAGCTGCCTCTGTCTAGGTCAGTGGGTTGTCCGCCGTCGCCGTCGCCGTCGTTGCGGTTTCCCTCGCCCGCACCGTCTACGACTATAAATTCTACAAGCAATTCAAATGCTTCTTCTCCTTCCCCTTCCCCCTCCCCTTCTCCTTCTCCCTCTATCTCCCTTTCTCTTTCTTCATCCCCAACTCATCATCTTCTTCATAACCATCATCTTCTTCATCATCATCATATCCCTTCCACAAACCATTCTTCTTTACTACAGACTCCTCCAGCGAGCATAACTTCGGCCAACATGGCCAAAAAGTCTACAAAGAAGGGTAAGGAGCCATTGGCTCAAAAATCTACAGGTGGAGGTGAGGCGAAGACGAGGGGGCAGAAGAGGAAGGCGGCAGAGATGGGAGGCCCTGCTTTGGCTCCCGTTGCTGATCAGGAAGGGGTTTCACCTCCTCCTGAGAAGCGCGTGACCAGAGCAGCGGCGAGGAGGAAGGACGAAGGGAAGGAGAAGGCGGTAGAGAAGAAGAAGAAGACGACGATGACGACGACGACGACGACGGCGAAGGCAAAGCCGACGAGAACGAAGGGGAAGGAGAGGATGGCAGTCGAGGAAGAGGGGGAAGAGGAAGAGGAGGTGCAGCTCGTGGAGGCGAGGGAGGTGAGGAAGAAGAGGAAAGAGAAGGAGAAAGAGATGGAGCAGGAGGAAGAGGTGGTAGAGGGGAGAAAGAGAAAGAGGGAAGGGGTGAAGAAGGTGGTCGCAGTTGGTGAGTCTATTCGATGTCTTCTTTTTCAATTCATGAAGTTATTCCCATCACCATCGAAGCCGTTGCAGAAGGTCTTGAAGGTGTTTGGAGACGCTGCTGCTCCTATGTGAACCTGTCCGTTGCAGCTAAAACCCCAAGGCTCGGCCGTCGTCTCAGCTGACTTTTGGGCGTCCTGCAACGACATTATTTATTATTTCTTATAATGAGGGCTTCAAATGGCTAATTTATACTTTTAGGCGACACCTCCGAGGCAGGGGTCGGCGGTGCACCTGAAGCACATGCACCTGCACTGTCTGGTCGGGCGGCAAAGGCTGGGCAGAGGAAGGGGACCTCGGCCCAGTCCCGCGCCAAAAGGCCCGCCACAAGCTCGGAAGATAGTCCGCCGCCCGCGAAGAAGAGGGCGTTGCACAAGCTCCTATGCCCCAAGGTATGTCATTTACATTTCTACAAGCTACTTTTATTTTCGCTCTTACTAACGGAAAGAATGTAGCCAGAAGATAAGATCGGCTTTCCTTGGTGGCTAGAGGAGATAGGACAAGGATCGGAGACAGAGTCGGAGAGAGGAGAGTTGGAGAGAGGGAGGAGGAAGAGGAGGGCGGAGGGTGACGAGGACGAGTTGAAGAGGTGGGTAAAGAGAAGCCGGCCGGAGTCCCTGGAGGCCCTTGTCGAGCTTGAAGACGAGGAACAGGAGGAGGAAGAGGGTCAGCGTGCCGCTTCTGTCAAGAAGAGGCACACGCCGCCTGTATTTCCGGAGTACGTGTACCCCGATGAAGTGCAGAACGCGACTCGCTGGGAGGTTGATCCTCTTTCCGACTCCCGCTTCCAGGAGCCGCATAACAAAATGCGGAATAAGGAGCTGGTGGAGCGCCGTCATGAGCGGGCCCAGGAGGAGGCCAACCTCAAGAAGTACAAGAAGTTGTGGGACGACCTTGGGGAGGTCGTCCATGACGATGATCTGTGCTTCGAGCTCCTCGGAGTAGAACCTCCAGCAACCCAAGCTGTGAGGAAATCGCTCATCAGAAAGAAGAACCGGTTGGTCAAGGAGTTGGGAGAGATCATGGCGCGTGCGGAGGTGTACAAGGAGGAGCGGAGGAGGCTTCGCCTGAAGGCCGACGACGAAGAGCGGTTGGATGTTACCTTTAGAGGCCACCTCCGCGAGACCAAGCAGTCGCCTTTGAAGCTTCGGAGTCGTCTCATTGAGAGACAGCACTGGAAGAAAGCTTGAAGAACGATTGACGATGGACGACGGGATTGCTTAGTCCTTTGCCTGACTCCGTCTCTCGTTATTCAGGCTCTTCCTTTGTCTGTGGGCTCGATCGACAACTTTGCATGAAAGGCCCTCGGTCCGGAGGGAACCTCGTACTGGTACATCGTTTTGGGTTGACCTTGCTTGTCACCCAGTGTATCGGCCTTACTTGTCGAACACTTATCACCGCGGTCGAGAGAGCAGGGTGGTGTTGGGGATGGAAAACCCCACTATTAAACCCGTCCGCCTGGGCGACGATAAACCCTAGGAGAGGAAAGACAACCTCCTTAAAAAACTCGTCACATCCGACAGTGACGTTAAAGCCCTGTCTGGAGAGCAGGATTGTGTATTACGCTACAGCTGTGATCGGGTCGGCCTTGCCTTGCCAATCTTCCAATGTTTCGACTGTTGCTTGTCGTTCATCAAGATCTCAGGACTGAGTATTACGCATTACGCTCAACTATATATCAGGCTGACCTTGCTTGTCGCCTGGCCCGGTGCATCGACCTCGCTAGTCGCTCATCACAACGGGACTGAGCATTACGCTGCGGCCGTTCTCTTTATTAACCTTTGCTAGTTGGCCATCATAACGTCGACCTTGCTTGTCGTTCGTTACCTTAACGCTGGAGAAAAGCATCACACTGGAGAATCTACGTGACTTGTGCTTGTCACTGTCGTGTCCCCAAGGCGCTCTTGAGTGGCCCTCCCTTCGATTATCGCCTCGGTTTTCTCTTTGAAAATTCCGCCTCCGGTCGCCGTCGTCACCTTATTCTGGAAAGGGCCTGGAGTAAATGTTTAGGTTGGCATTACTGGCTATCCATTCATCTATTGAGCCTACGATGTTTGAGCCTATATTTTCGTCATAATCTGCGAAAATTTGTCCCGACCCGCCATTGATTCTCTACCGGATTGGATCCAAAGATTTATCGGCGACTAGCTTCCCCTGATTCTAGTCTAATTTATCCTCAAACCCATGATGGCTTGACCTTGCTTTTCATCTATCCTTATGTCGCTCGCAAATCTGAGGATTATTTTGATTGGCAAACGCTCTATGACATCTGGCCTTATGATCTCGATTTATTTTCCTGAATCACGGCCGTTCAAATCTCTACTCAAATCGGCGACAATAAAACGACAATTTTTCGGTTTAATGGTACTGCTGTGTATTAGCTCTGGATTTTCACGTTGGAGTTGGCCTTGCTACCCAGCTAGTGGGCTCAGCAGTTGTCGCGGCTCGCGGATAGTGGGGGTATTTCGTTTTCTTCGAACAATACCTACCGAGGCTTAACGCAGCTTCCTGTTTCTCTCGATCTCCACCGGAGCTATCGGACTTAATTGTTGTTCCTGTCTTCAGCTCCTCGCCTGGTTCCGACTGTCCATCTTCGCAGGACCTCTTTACGATTTCATTTATGACTTTCACGACGCCCATGCTTTGACTTGGTCACTTGTTATAATATGCATTATACCACAATACACGGTTGTATTTTTACGGCATGGGGGTTTTGGAGAAGGGGTTATGTTTTTTATTCTTTCTGTATAAGTACGGCGAAGGCGTTCGGCATGCATATTTTTTATGATGTACACTAGACACCGGCTTTTACGATCCCTCGAGCACACTTGTTTCGGGGCAATCAGTTTTACTGCCTAATACCTAATTGATCGCTCTTTCTTACAAGGGCCATTTCTAAGGAAGATTCGACAGAATCTTCTTGCCGCATCCCACTTTACTGATTGTCTGATAACACTTTAATGGCCGGACAATGGATAATACCTGAAATATTGTCAAGCACATAGTTTCTCCTCAGTCTCAGCACGTTTCTCCCTAGCCAGGGTATTATTTAACCAAACTACATCACAATAAATCGCCGCGTGGCCATTTCGGTTCCATATTTTAGTGCACGGCCAGATAGAAATGATCGCCTGCAACTATTTGAAGAGGAGGCAAGAGAATCGCAAATTGTTCGACTATCTATCTTTTGCCAAGAATGTTCAAGTAACGAGCTTCACCGATGAGTCAAGAATAAATATCAAGCCCGCAATAGCAGATATAATACGACTGGGGGAAATTCTCATGATCACATTCTCTGCTTCGGCCGTCGGGGCAAAAAAGGAAAGCCCTTCCTGTCTTCAGTTGGATTTCCCATGTTAATTACAAGGAATTCCGATGCATTCGTAGGTTGGGAGGTTTATAATAGTGTCCAATAGAGCAGCTAGTAATTCGGAAATATTCTTTGTGGCATCTTAATCAAAAGTTCTTTGTCCCCTATCTACATCGCTGCGCTATGCCGTGCGACTAACCGACAGCCATGACTTGTGACTTCACTTAGACGTCCAGATATTCGCGCTTGCTGGGTTCAATATGGCTAGCATCGTTACTGGATCTGAAGAACGCAAAGACGCTACTGGCGAACTAACAGAATGTAGGACGAATGATACGCCAAATTATTTTGCAAAATCGACGTTAAATTCTCATGCATGCATCAATCACATCCAAATAGACAGGCAAAAGAGACGAACTCAAAAACGAAGATTGAGACTTTGAACCTCAACAATCTTTAAGAAATTATATCAATGTCTTGTCTTAGCGTCGAGTTCTACTTGGAATTCCCAGGAACCTCCTGCCAGAAACTGTACTTAATTTCGAGATAGCACTATAAGTTGCTCTTTACCCTGTCCGCGAAATCGTATAATTACATATAATTATGTCGTTTTCGACGAAAGAATATGTTTTGTTCAACAGTTGATATTGCCCATCACAATATACATCTTGCCGACATGCCATCACTCCCGTCAACTTCTAGATTAAGCACTTCCTCCAACACTGGCCAGTTCATCAATTATGCATTGCTACAAGATGAGAAGAGTATTTATAAATCAACAATACCTATCAAAGCAGTCCAGATCTAGTTACCTTCACTTCGACTGCCTCCACTAACACCTCTTCAAAAAGTAGCACTAGTTGGCCTACGGTAATACTTGTCAAACATTCCAACACCGCTCTTATCTGAACAAGGCAAAGCATCTCCTTGTTTGACGAGGAAGAGAGAAAAAAAAAAGGCAAAAAGAAAGAACGTCCTTCCGATACCGGGAATCGAACCCGGGGCTGTCCGGACCATCTCAACAGGCTGTAACCTGCTGTTGAAAGCGGACGATGTTAACCACTACACCATATCGGACGTGTCTTGGTTGAGATTAGCAGGGTTCATTAAGGATTATCAAGGGTAGAGAAAGTGTATTCAAGTGCTGCAGCTCCACGATGGTCACAACGCAAGAATTAACACATTAGGAGAAGTTACACACACAATTGTCTGGTCAAGACATACAGGTTACACAGAGCCTTTGAAAGTTATTAAGCTTAAACCTTAAAAGAGCTTAACAAGAGTGTTTTATGAAAGGGGTTAGCCTAGATAACTATCTCTCTTGATATTTCAGGCAAAGGTCTCATGTTTAAGGTATTTAGTTTCTTAAGAACGATGTTGGCGAAATCTATGATCTTATGTAGAGATCCAAGAAAGATGATGAATATGCACCATAATACGGAAGGCCTAATGGAACCTCAGCTTAGCTGCAAAAATATTGCAAATGCCGTTTATTTATTAATGATATAACTATCAAGCCGTTGCTTCGCACTATCAAGCTGCCACGTACAAAGATGACATAACCCCAAACAATTACAAAAAATAAATCATAAACGTTGTTCTGCTGCAGGGGGAGTATCCAAAGAAGCCGTCTACTTCTCCAACTCTTTTCCGTCATAGACCGCATCGACTTTCTCAACCGTTGCTTCTTCATCGGAAGCAACAACTTCGCCAATTTGTGGGGGAAGAACTGGGGCATCAATGAGAGTCGGGTGGTGGGGTGAGATATACGTGTTGATGATGTAGTGGACGAGGAACGAAACGGAGAAGCCGAAGAGCCATGCGAAAGTATCTATCATTGTAATTAGTCACGAAATTCGCCCAATAAAAGAAAAGAATCTAAGACTTACAAATCTTCCAGGCTCCGCCGACATTAAGGGTTGGCTGAATGGATTTCGCAAACCCGGGGAGGCTATGACGAGTTAGCATTTCGAAATACACAAGGTCTTCGCATCATCTATACTTACGTTGGGAGGAAGCCACAGAAGAAGCTCGTCCAAGCTCTCCAGTTAATACCATAGGAGTAGTAGTAAATACCATCTCCCTTATACATCTCTCGAATATCGAACCGTTGTTTCTTGATGACCCAATAATCACATACAATGGCGCCAGCGAGAGGACCCATCATGCAGGAGTATCCGCTGAGGAAGGCGAGAAGACCCGCAGCGTTCTTAATGATCAACCATGGCTGAGAGGCGACGCAAAAGATACCGGCCAAAAGTGTAGCCCGGAAGATGTTGATATATTTGGGGGCAAGACCGGAGACATCGTTGGAGAAAGGGAAGGTTCCAGCTACAGATAATCAGCGACTCGGCCTGCAGCACAGGTAGATATTGAGTGAGGATATCTTACCGGCAATCTGGTTTCCAATAGTAGCGAGGATGAAGCTCAGTCCAACGAAGAACTTTGCGGCACGGCTGTCCCAGGCTGCGATAATAGCAGGCATATACCATTGGAATTCGCCATGCTGGTACTGGTGAGCGGAGGTGACGAAGATTGGGGTCAAGGAACCAAGTGTTCCAATGACGGGAAGGGCAAAGAATTGGTTGTATCCAGCCAATCCGTTCTTGGAAAATCTACCAAAATCGGGCATATTAACAGCCATAGAGCTGAAAAGGCCGATAATGACATTCAATCCAGTCAAAGCGCTGTATGCGGTGTTCATGTAAGAACTAGTAAGTACAGTAGGCCCCTTAACCAGAGGACCGCCTCCCTTGGTGACTATCGCTCCCCACAAGAAGAGGGCGAGGAAAGTCGGAGGAACAACTACAGCCTTGATAAGGAACAGAATCCTCAATTTCTCAATAGGCATGAGCGACAGTATGGTTTGAACGATCCAGTAGAGAAAGAAGCACAGCATGCCGGCGGAGTCGATTCCAACGGAATCGGGAAGGTGATTTGGGAAATTCGCAAAACTCGGCCATATCGCAGTAATGCAGTTTCGTAAGAAATCAGCCGCTTGAACACTGTGAAACCACGACTATTAGTATTGATTTGAGATCTTCGATACCCAAATCTACTTACCAGAGAATCGCCGTCCACATGAGTGCAACGAAGCCACGGATCAATATAGCAGGCATAGAGCCGTACATGCCAAAAATACCTCGAACCACGACTGGATAGGAAATCGAACTGCACATAAGTCAGTCTCACAACTCATGAAAAGCCCGGTACTGCGAACTTACTATCGAGCCCCGATTTTCCCGGTGAGGGTAATAACGACGGAACAGATCAGGAAACCGCAGAATACGATGGGCAAAGTTGACCTATATTCATTAGAACTCGTTTCCAAGACCATTCAAAATCGATGAAAACGTACTTGGCTGTGAATCCCAACGACATGACGACGGAAACTGTCGAGGCGAGCTTGAGGGTAATTAGAAAATGTGATCTACGTCAACTCAACGGCGTTTAGACATACTGGGGGGGCAAGCATATCGGACGTCCAGTACGCCCAGTAGTCCCCGGCACCCCATGTCCGCTTCTCTGGGGGGACGGGATCCAAGTCTGCACATAACTTTGTTAGCCGGAATCGACATCTTCAACATCATCTAGGAGATTGTACCTGGGTTACTCCAACGCTCATTTCCATAAGAACCAGGGTTCCGTGGGACCTGGCGGTGCAGATGCGGCGCAACCTTGGCCTTGATCTGAGAAGGGGAGGGTATCGAGGGTAAGGATAGAGAAACCATGTTGGGCAGTATATTTCCTGTGAACCCTGGACGGAATGGAAAGGCGATACTGGATGAGTGAGGACACAGGCGAGATGTAACCTGGATTTATACTCGAATCCTCCCCATCCCACGTATCTTGACTGGTTCCATGTGGAGCCGTTAGGTCCACTCGCGCGACCCTCAGCTGCCTCGCGTACGTGGATATCGCTATGCCGTCCTGCATGAGCAGGAAAAAAATTGTGCATCTGATATAATACAAATTTCTCATGATAACCCAGTCCGGCCCAAGCATTCGGGTCTCGACAACAGAACTACTCGGTTCTGGAATGCAGGGTGGGTATGCATCTCGAGTTCCAGGATCTTTTGAGATAACGGGCATACACTAGCGCCCAAAGTCTGTGTGACAGACAGCATGCAGACCCCCGCCTCGCGATTTGGGCCATTCAATAAGGTTGCTAGCCTGTCGGGGCTTGACAGGGGTTCGATCGATTCTTTGCCCTGTGGCCCGCCGGCAATTCTGTGAGGGAGAGATATCAAGATGCAACCTTTGCATGAGAGATCACCATGCAATTTATATTGGACGGTCAACACTCGCGTACTGCACAAGCGGATTTGATAGGGTCCAACTGCGTCTCAGGATCGGTCATAACACAAAAAAAAACTATGTTTAAACCCCGATTAAAATTTTGTTCCTCCAGGAGAATAATATGGAAGTTTGACTGAGGGAAGGCTTTCGAAGCTTCACTCGAATCATTCTGACATCTTCTATTTCGTACAAAATATATGTTACAATGCAGAGAGCTGCAACTACAGGCCTAATGCTTGACCTGCACGGATTCACGAATTTACGCGAGCTGCAGATGGGAACCCAATAGCTGGGACTCGATTCGACCCGACAGGCTACGTGGGATGCACCGACAAAGCCGCCAGCCATTCCTGATTTGGCACAAGTCGACAGCGACGGCACGTGCGACGGCGTGGGGATGTGTTGGCCGCGAGGCCGACGGGCGCCGCGGCCAGATTTAAGCTGGACCGGCGGGCTTCCAATGATGGGCGAGGCCCTGAGGGCCTGCCGCTCTATTCGTTTATCTCTATCAGAAAAAGCGCCACCGGGACAGGGATCTGGAAGCCGGCATGATTGTGGACAAACGGCAGCGACACCGCGCCGTCGAACTGCGATTCAACTGTACATAGTATCGTAGTACTTCAATTATTGCTTGACCCGCGGCAGCTCTACTGAAAAGTAACGGGCCGAGGGGTTCGATTTTTACTTTGGCTCAAAGATCGCATCTTGCAGCTTATATCTACTTCTGCATATTTGCTCGGCCGATCTGATCTGGCGAGGTACTCAGATACTTATCCTGTCTTCGAGGTACTTGGATTAATTTGGGTGTCAAACTTGCACTTGTTAGAGCCAGAGAGCCAGACTCGTTGCCCCACCCACCTCACATCCCTCAGTATCGGTCGGTCTAGCATTGATGGTGCGGGGGATTATTGTAACAACTATCTAAAAACGATCACGTAAACTCTTTAGCTCCGGAAATCCATATGTATCATAGCCTCTACTGATATCTCGCTCATATCGGGTTCCCGCGATTTCGCACATTGCTGCGGAGCTTGTCGTGGGCGCTGCTTGGGTTAACGTTACAGGTTGAGCGACTGAGATCAGAATTTACAATTGGGATCAACTTGTGGATTCAGATATCAGGCCACTCAGAAAAGAAGTTATATAGGACTCTCAATCCCTTTGAGATCCTCGAATCGGTATTCTGTAACTCGTTCTCATCAACTCTGTGCCCCTTCAACTATCGAAGCGTACCATATCGGGGTTGTCAATTTGTCCGCGGGAGAGCCTTTGATCAACAACGCAGTTTAGGCACATCTTCCAACACCGAGCCCTCATTTGAAAATGGCTATCTCAAAGTTGCTCCCGGAGAGCATTTCTTTCTCCGCAAAACCATATGCATTCAGCTTCCCATCCGCAGCGACAGCGCTGCTCATTATTGATATGCAGCGGGATTTTCTTCTAGAGAATGGATTCGGGCATATTCAAGTCCGTAATACTGCTAGCCAAACATATATCCGAGAGAATTTGATTGTTGATGCTTTTCGCGCAGGGAGGTAATCTCACAAATGTCCAGGCTGCCATCAAGCCAACAGCGAGGCTGCTCGAGGTGTGGAGGGGCCTCGGCCTTCCGGTAGTTCATACTCGAGGTATGCATTTCTAAAAAGTTTTTCCCGTAATTGAGGCCTGAAAACTAAACGCGACACTGCACAAGAGGGTCATGTCCCGGATTTATCGGATTGTCCATCGTCGAAGCTTGTTCGACAGGCTGCTGCACCAGGAAACAAACAGCATGCTCAGGTGATTGGTGACAAAGGGCCGATGGGCCGTCTTCTCGTTCGAGGAGAGTACGGTCACGATTTCGTAGACGAGCTTCAGCCCCACGAATCCGAAATTGTGATTGACAAACCCGGGAAAGGGGCGTTCTATAACACCAGATTGATGGAAATTCTAAAGAAAAACGGAATCACGCATTTAATTATCGGAGGCGTGGTAAGTTTTACAGTCGACTCTAAAGCTAGTGAGAAGCTAGCACTGATATAATTATATCTAGACTACCGAATGCTGCGTTACTACTACACTGAGAGAAGCCAACGATAGGGGTTTCGAATGCTGTAAGTCATAGAACATTTCTTTTGGTCGGAAAAATTTGTCTGTGCCATAAAAATACTAACGATCCCTGGGTATAGGTGCTATTATAGAGATCACGGATGGTTACAATCCACCTTACAAGACCGCGTCCTTGGACATGGTTTACTGGTCGCAAGGCCTTTTCGGATATGTTGGCTCTATGGATCCCTTGATTGAAGCCCTCAAGCCATTCTCGTCCGTATCAGCCTCTGCGATCTCAGATAAACCATCTGATATCGCTTATGTCTCATCCGATGGCTCGGAAGTAAAATCTCCTCCTCAAACACCACCTGGATGGGATGGCTCCCTGCTTATCGACGATCTCCAAAGATCGTACCGCGCTGGTGTTTCACCACTCACGGTCTTGGAGGCCGTCTATAAGAAAATTGAGGAATACTCCCAAATTGATCCGGCAGTGTTCATTCATCTGATTGAGAGAAAGGCCGCTTTTTCCCGAGCCGAAGAGCTTATCAAATCTTATCCTGATCGACATAATCTGCCACCACTCTGGGGTGTTCCATTTAGCGTCAAGGACTCCATAGATGTTGCCGGAGTTCCAACCACAACTGCATGTCCGCCTCTCGCCTTCGTCCCAACCCGGTCTGCTGCAATTTACGACAAGCTTATTGCCCAGGGCGCCATCCATATCGGAAAGACAAATCTCGATCAATATGCCACAGGGCTGAATGGGACAAGGACACCATATGGCATCCCACGCAGCGTCTTCAACAAGGATTACATAAGTGGGGGCTCTTCTTCGGGCAGTGCGGTCTCGGTTGGCGCAAATTTGGTATCCTTCAGTTTGGCGACTGATACCGCGGGCTCCGGCCGTGTCCCTGCACTATTCAATGGCGTCATTGGTTTCAAACCTACGAGAGGAACTGTTTCGTTCATGGGTGTGACGCCAGCCTGTTTATCATTGGATTGTTGCTCTTTCATGACATCCAACATCAAAGACGCCCGCGTAGTCTGGTCACTTGTCGAAGGGTACGATGCAGCTGATCGATATTCAAAAGCCACACCCCCAATACTCCGATCTGTTGACGCTCACTTCACAAAATTCAAATTTGGTATCCCTCCGCCTGAGGCATTATCGGTTTGCACTTTCACTTTCCGCCAGATGTTCAACGACACCGTTAAGAAGCTACAGGACATCGGTGGTCAGCTAGTTCCTGTTGATTGGGCACCGTTCGACAACGCCGGAAAACTTCTATATGACGGAACTTTCGTCATTGAGAGGCTTGCGAGTCTTCCGGATGACTTCCTTGAGAAAAACCGGGATGCCTTGCACCCCGTGATTAGGGAATTGTTTGAACGGGTTGTTGACAGGAAGAGCACGGCCGTTGATGTTTTCAGAGATTTGCACAAACAAGCTTTGTATGGCCCCACAATGTTTTCCTTTTCCCACCACATTCTCTCGCTAACAGAATCTATAGGTACATCCGACAGATGATGGAAATATTCTCGCCGTCAGGAATCTCTGTTTTAGTGGTCCCAACCGCACCGTTGCATCCAACCGTCGAGCAAATGCTTGCCGAACCAATTTCTTTGAACTCGACTCTCGGGACATTCACCCATTTCGGAAATGTTAATGATCTTTGTGCAGTAGCAGTTCCAGCAGGCACTTATCCACTCCCAACAGCGGACACTTCGTCCGATGGCACAAAGAGCGTCCTACCATTTGGTGTCACATTCCTCGGAGGTTCGAGGACGGATTCTGAAGTTTTGGATATTGCGTCAAGATTTGAAGCTTACATAAAACAAGAGTCAACGTAATACTGATAACATGGAGGCACGATATCTCGTTATTGCTTTAAGTTTGGGTTTTTGGCGTTCTACGTGTTATTTCTGTCTGATATCAAAAATCTATATTCTTGTGGGTTAATTATGTCGGTAGTTTGTATGTACATAGATGTCTATTTGATTCTGGCAAGGATTTTGATGACGTCCGATAGAACTCCCATAGCAGTAACCTCGGCGCCGGCGCCGGCGCCTTGTACGATCAATGCGCGATCACCATATCTCTTAGTATAGAACGCAATGATGTTATCGCTACCCTTCAACCCAGCGATGGGGTGCGAGACATCGAATTTTTCCAGTCCGACTTTAACAGCCTTCGAGGGGACATCGATACTTCCAACGAAGCGGATGACCTTGCCTTCCTTCTTCGCATCATCGGCGAGCAGGCCAATTTCGGAATCGTAGTTTGGCAGACCATCCATGAACTCCTGGGATGTGGAAACAGATTCCAAAGGCTTCGGGATGAGTGATTGGACTGGGAACGAAGTCGGTGAAGCAATCGAAAGACCAGAAAGACGTGCGAGGATGGTCAGCTTTCGTGCAACATCAAGACCGTTGAGGTCGTCCCTTGGATCCGGTTCCTATATATTTCCAGGTAATCAGTCAGCCAAAAGCACATCTAGTGTACTCACAGAAGGAAGCCATTACAGTATATCCGGCATCCTTCGCAACTTTGACAACGTCCGAGAACGCTTTTGGCGCACTGGTAGCCTCAACCGGTGCGAATTCGTTGAACAAGAAACTCATAGTTCCGGAGAAGATGCCCTCAACTTTCGTAACCTCATCTCCGGTATCGACCAAGTCTCTTATAGTGCTGAGAACAGGCAGCCCAGCTCCAACTGTAGCTTCATGGAAAACATATCCACCGCTTCCACCATCATTACCCGCCGCGGCGAATATATCGTTCCATAACTTTTCTTCTGACGAGAATCCCTTTTTGTTTGGAGTCGCAATGTGAATACCGGCGGACAAAAAGTCTGGGTATGTGTTCGCAAGCTCGATTGACGAAGTATTGTCGATTAGGATAGCTTCACTCCCCGATGCCTCCAAAAATTGGATCAAATCTGGCACGCTGAGAGGCTCTGTGCCTGCAGCATCCAACTCCTCGGAAATGAATGTTGTCAAGGGAAGAGGCGAGTAATCCTTCGATATCAAGGCCGCACGAGACCGGGCAATGTAAACAACAGATATCGACACCTTTGAAGCATTCTTTTTGATATAGTTGGCTAGCTGGCCAATGAAAGCCTTCCCGACCCCGCCGACACCTAGGATTGGATATCTCGATTCAGTAATTGGATTGAGGAAGTTGGGATGATGTGGATATATTTGGAATACCGATAATTGCAACTTTAATAGCTTTTGCCATGGCTTTTATAATACTCCTGTGTGATCTTTTTCAGCGAAAGGTTACTGGCTCCCCGCAATTGCGCAAGATGTGGATGTGCCCAAAAATGGTTCCGCAATCGGCTCACAAATGACGAGCGTTCTCTGTGCAACCTTCGACAACACACATCACAACACGATCCGCGTGGGGTGTCATAACACGCAACACAGTTTACTAAATGCGCCTCACTTCCATTTTTTCACCTTTCCGAGTGTTCTAATCTTGCATGGGCGTCTATTAAGGGGTATTTATGTAGTTTAAGCATAGCTTGTTACATGTTAGTCACAAGGAATATAGCTCGGATATTATAGAATAAGGAATCTGATATTGTAGCTGAGTTGCTGTGACCCATTACTGTATTCAATCGAACAAAGGGCGGTTTCAATGATAGCATCAACATCACAGCTAACCTCATCCTCAGCTAGACCTAAAAAGCTACAATTTACGCAATATACGAGGTTTCTATGGGTCCGAAAAGGTCTGGCCAAAGCCATGTCATGTAAGCAGTAGCCACACTGACCCCATCATTTGCTCGCTGGACGGCTCCTATTAGCGTAAGCAAGTCCTGGCATTTCCCGTTCCGGACGGTTCGAGACTTCTTGATTGGGTAATTTTGACCAGGCGACCTCTATATGCCGAATCATGATTTTGGCTCGCCAGGGCTGAACGACTCCCAAATGTGATAACTTTTTGTCATACAGGATCGCTCTGGTCCGTAAAGGGGATTGTGATATATTAGATGGTATCAAGATGTATATATTATGGACTAGCCTCTGAGATCTGGAAGTTGATTGCGAAACTCGAAGAAAGCTCTCTCCATATGCTCAACGCACCCGAATTTAATACTAGCATTTAATAATTTATATTTAACGCGCATAATTAGTACTTGAGAAACATGGTGGAATTTCTTACCCTGCCCACCGAAATACGCTTAATGGTCCTGGAAAACCTCCTGCTCTCTACATATATTTCAGAGGATACTGGAAACCCTGAAGTCTGGCCCTATGCTAAGAGTGACGAACTTGCAACCCGAGACGAACTTCGGCCATTGTTCCCCCAAATCCTTCGCACTTGCAAAAAGGTTTATGCTGAAGGAATTCCGCTCCTGTATTCCAAAAATCGTTTTTGCATCCACGCTCCGACCGCGGCGTCAAACCACACCTTTGATTCTGACGGCCTCAAACAGACACTGCATTTTTTGCGGGGAATAGGGACCTCTAATGCTGGCCTTATTCGGCAGTTGACGATTGGTGGAGGCGGAATGCTCCAGGCAGGCGAGCTGCGGGATGTCTTCATGTTTGCCAGTGGGCTAAACGATTTGACGGTTGTCTCTCTTGGCCCGCGTTGCAAAGCGCCGTACAGCTACATGCTTCAGTATTACTTGAATATTGAAGCAGCTGTGAAGGGTTCCTCAACGGAGTTGACGGAAATATCGAGCGCAATTCCGAATGGGTTTGTTCCTGAAGGATTCAGTGTTATCCATTTGAGATTTCATCGTGGAGGCGCACGGTTGAACGATGAACTGGAGGTTAATTTGAGAGAGGCGATTCTGCATTTCCGAAACCAAGTTCGCGAGCAGGAGAAGGAATGGAAGAAGCAGGGCTGGAATCGTAAGTCCATAGGTCTCTATCTGAAGATATCTATAAGCAGAATCTAACCCTCAATCGGGTAGTGCCGATCATGGTCGAGCCCACCAACGGGGTCCTCGCATTCGTGTAGAAGGATCCTGCAGTTAATTATGTCAGAGAAATTAGAATTCTCGGTACTAGTGTTATAGTTGAGACCTAATAAAGGAATGTTGAGACGTCGGAAGATTTTGAATCAGGGACATTGAAATCCTCAATTGATATTGAGGGTAAAGTGGGATGATGAAAGGCGTTTTTGGACTAGCATGTGAAGCATAAGGCTTATCTTCGACTTCGTCATAATATCTTGTATATTACAAGTAGTGTGTAAAAATTCTCGAGCTTGCCGCCCTTTGCGTTCAAGTTTAGTTGATTTCGGCCATCATGAACCTGGAAATCTTCGGTTGAAAGACCGGAGCGGTAACTTCGGGATATATGCAAATGTACGCGAGCTGCCTTTTCGTTTCGAAGTCAAATCGCCGGCTGCACCTTTCCCATCCGTAACTTCTCTTCCTTAGACACCAAATAGACCAGATCACATTTTCAATCGAAATTGTTTATAATTACCGAATCTATAGGATAGTCGTTTTCGCAAATTCAATGTTTGTAACGAGGAGCCATGAATAGCCATCATACGTACCCGATCTGGGGACTGGAGATATCTCGCCCCCACAGCCAAGAGCCCCTGTACCTTCTGTTTAGCCTGCAGCTGACCCCACCACTACAGCCATCATTGCTTCTTCCTCCCACGCAGAACAGTCCGATGCTAGCGACTTGGGGGTTTCTCATTATCATCACTTATTTGCAGATTGGGCTTAGTGCCTGGTGGGACGACATGCTCTTCGCAGAGCCATCAGCTAAACGTCTTTCGTATCATTGGCCCTTCCGACCTCTTATCTATCAACATTTTCTGCTGCCTCAAAACTTTAGTTCCACCAAGCCAAAGTCGGATGCGGTTTAAGGAAGATAGGGAGCTTACAGCCTTTATCGTCTGCGTCAAGAAGCGTGCTATGCATGCGAAGCAGAACTTTAGCTTGCGCGTTTTTTGCACAGTCCGATTCACATATGTCATATTTTGGCAATGTCTCCCGCCCCCCCTGGCTTAGCCTTCGGATGATATAGGTTTCGTCTCGGTTCTGCCACCAACAAAAGGTGGGTTCTTGATAACTGGACCAGCTTGACTGGAAAGCACAAACCGGTCCATTGACACATGCATTGCATGCATATGTTGCTAAGTCCCCATCCGACACCAGATCTCTTCCTCAGAACCCTTTTTTGGTATATAGCTGGGGCTGCTTATCAGTTCATGATGGTAAATCGCTGGAGTAAAAGCTTACTTTTAACCGCGATATCATGGATTTCGGGTACCCGTTATTGCCAGTCGGCCAGTCAGGCACGCGGCCGCCCCACAGATGGGTTACATGGGGATCTTAAGGCTAGCCAACAACCAAGTACCGCAGGCTTTGGACAAAGCTAGGGCCTGTTCGTTCGAAGTCCAAGTCCGTCCTACAAGCAACCATGAGGGAAAGGGAAAAAAATAAACCTAGAGATTGATCCAGATTGTTTAATTCAATTCGGAACAGGAATGTGACTTCATACCGTTTCCTTTGATATTTTTTTCTTTCTTTCCTCCCTAAAGCAGGTATTGATCACGTTCAGTGGCCATCTCGCCCTGCTATAGCCATAAGTTTATAAATTTTTTCCTTTCTATCGAACGCCGGACTCCAGGACAGTGGACCCCGTTAACTGGGTTGAGCTTCGGCGACTGCAGCCTCATCAAAAAAGAGAGGTCCCCTTCGAGATTGGACCCTGGGTTTTGGCCCTCTGACGGCATCCGCGTCCTGCGATTGGAGCCCGAGACCACGCAGGAGAAAGAGCAAGGGCCGGCCTGAGCCAGAAGAGGCAACCTCAATTGCAACTGAATTCAACCAGAGGGGTGTCTGGCGTGGGTTGCAGAGTGGTGTCTGGTTGGGTTGCTTTTATCAGTTATCTATCTCCCAGCTAATAATACCTATTAGCCCAACCCATACCCATATCAAACACAGAGATCGGTCGTGTGCAACACCACCAAGGAGGCTATTGCATTGGTACTTTTTTACTATCATATCATATCGGGCTCCGTTGAGGGGATATACATGACATCAAATCGTACGCACATCTCTTCGTTTGATAAGGAAGCTTTGCCTGCAAGGTCCCCGCTTGCCCATCTTGACTTCCTTTTTTGCATTTTTTTGTGCCCTTTTGCGATCCTGTACAACGGTGCTTGCTGTGGCAGTGGCCCTGCTATCAATCTTGTCGAGCTATCCATACCAAGCAAAGCACAGGAGGTAGCCCAAGTAAAGAATTAATCAACATCGAAGATAAAGATATTACCATTCCCACAAAGTCTTCCTAGTAAGTACTCGAGTGCCAATTCCACATCTGCAGTCTAATTTCCCCATTCTTTTTTCCCATTTACCTGGTTCTTGGTCGCTTGAATATTTTCCTATCATTCCCAACGTTGCAGCCATGCTGACCGATACCCTAGGGCGCGGTCCACTATTCGGAACCGTCCTCAGACTTCTACTATCCCACTCGTTAGCGAACTCCGCGGCGAGGACAAAGCCTATATCCATCTTCTTTGCTTGGGGGCTAGAAAATTCCGTAGTTTCTTTGCCTCTCGTCCATATTCTTCTTGCTATTCCTTCTATTCTTCTTATTCATTACTTTCCCGTTGTCAATAACATTTGCTTTCTTGCTACTATTCCTATTAGCATATCCCGGGTATACTACTCTTGGATCGTGCATTAACGCCAGTGCCTTCTCTTGTTACATCGGCGACAAAGAAACCCCCAAGGAGCCGGGCATAATTTACCCAAGGACGTTTTTATTTGCACATCTTATAAATCAAAATACAATAATCAATACTGCCATGGCGGAACCTTCAAATCCGACGACTGCATCCGCTCCTGCTCAGTCTTCGCAATCTGTCAACTCCAGTTCGAATGCAAATCCTGGACGGAAATCGCCTGCTGCAGCCCCTCCTCCCACCTCTACTCAACCTTCTTCTGCCACGACATCGACGAATACAAGAAGTAGGAAAGACCGCCCCTGTGATGCATGTAGAAGAAGAAAGTCACGATGTGTAATGAACGAGGAAAGTTCTGTCTGTGTCTTGTGTCAGTTTCACAAGCAGGATTGTACCTTCTTGCAAAGTCCTCAACCTAGAAAGAGAAGGCTTCCTGTTGCTACCGCCGGCTCGGACGACGAGAAGCATTCAGGCTCCAATAAGAAAAGGTAAGAGTTACATTAAAGCATTTTGTATCTCTCGCGTGCATAAAACAATTGCAGCATGTCTTGTATAGTTTTACTAACTCGAAGCCCCTGTTTTCCCCGCCTTTGAAGAAGCATGGACGAACCCGAATCTCCCCGACAGCAGGCAAGGAAAGGGTCAAGTAGTGAAGAAGCAAAGGACGCTCTTCGTCGCACCCTCCCTCCGGATGATTACGCCAACTTGCCAGGCCCGACTCTCTTGAAGAAGACTCTTGGGTTGCAAACTCATCGACATAGTTCATATCTCGGACCAACTTCTGAATACGAACCAGCCTTGATCGATTTATGCCCCTTCGACCCCAGAGATGAGTATAAACCAAGGATTAGCAGCGCGACAGGGGGGAGTTTTCGACGAGTCGCGGACTCAACAACATTTTTGATGCTTCCAGATAAAGATACGCCAAATCAGTCAAATGAACTGGATGACCTGGATGCAATCGAACGGGTTGTAAACCCGCACGGACAAGCCCTTATTAATCTCTATTTTCGAATTGTACATCCTTCGTATCCGATTCTTCACAAAAATGTTTTCTTGGAAAAATATACCCGAACACACCGAGAATTTTCTCCACCATTACTGGCAGCGGTATATATTCTTGCACTTCACTGGTGGAGTTACGACCGAGAACTTTCGGCACAAAAGAAGCCAGATGTTGAAGCCTTAGAAAAACTGGCATGGAAGACTATGTCTGAAGTGATACATCGACCAAAGTTATCGACAGTACAAGCCGGCCTATTGCTACTCCAACGACCTGAAGGCGATTCCTGGATCCTCACGTGCCAAATTGTTGCGATAGCGCAAGAATTAGGCTTGCATCTCGACTGCACAGGCTGGAAAATCCCTAATTGGGAACGAGGTTTGCGAAAACGATTGGCTTGGGCGGTATTTATGCAAGATAAGTGGGCAGCGCTCACCCACGGCCGACCATCACATATCACAATATCAAACTGGGCTGTTCAATCGGTCACAGCAAATGATTTCCCAGAGAGTTCTCTGGATGAGGATGATGATGAGGCGGGGTCGGAAGTCGATAAGGGAAGAATGTTGTTCACAGAGATGATTGAACTCACGAAGCTCACCGCTGAAGTTTTGGACGGGTTTTTCACCGTCGAAAGCCAGGCATCGATATTTCACGAGTCGGAGCAAAGAGGAATTGAAAGTGTGCTCGAGAGAGCAAAACCCGTGCAGATAAAGCTGAAGGAATGGTACTCCAGGTTGCCAGAGTGCCTGAGGATGGATTCGTCGAAAGTAAGGAAACTAAGTTCAAATGGTATGTAGAAGCTTTCAAATTTGAAGTGAGGATGTTCCCCTCTAACTTGGATCAACCTAGGATATCTACACCTGGCCTACTTTGCAACTGAGATCACGCTCCACCGATCCATAATCCGTGCTCTTTCGCCAACAACAAGTCTTTATCTTGTCCACATATGCCGCACGGCAGCTAAAACCCGCCTGATATCGGCTATTGAATTTGTTAACCGTCTGAAACCGGACCAGTTACAATCATTCTGGTATTTTGCTTCAAGAGTGAATTTTGCATTGATAGGAACCTTTGGATCATTATTGTGGGCAACATCCCAGGTCTCGATCGAAAGCGAGTTCTATAAAGCAAGGCTGGATGAGTATAGATGGACACTAAAAGTCAGCAGTAAAGGTGCTACTTTCATGGACTTTGCGCTGAAGGCGTTGGACGCGAGTGCAGGATACTGTATGGAAGGTGTGAGCAATTCTGTAGCCAACCATGGACATGGACATGGGCCAGCAGCTGGGCCAGGAGTCAAGGGCCTTTCATTTCAAAAAGAATACGAGGACGAGATTATGGCGGAACAGGAGGAGTACGATGACGATCATAGACCAATCCCTCCCAGGCAGACCACCCAGATCCCAGATAGCAGCCGATTTCCAAACTACAGCTATGGAACACCGATTGACCAACAACTGCAGAACTTTGGTCATACACCATCTTCGAATTACAGCGCAGCGGGACAAAGCAATATGGCGAACAGAAGAGCCTCTATGATTTCAAATAACACATCTTTGGATATCACGAACCAGCTTCCTTCAGCAGCAAATGCTTCGGCATTGAATTTTTATATGATGCAACAGCAGCAAGGAAACGTTAACGCAGATGATTTTGGCACAGCAGATAGCTGGGCCACAGATATGGAACGAATGCACGTTGAAACGGAAGACGCAGCAGCGCGTGGCTATGAGATCGGAACATGATACTTTTCTTTTTTGGGTTTTCTGCTTCGTTATTCTATTAATTCGCATATAAGTGTGACCGGCCCAAGAGCCTGTTTTCCCTTTCCGAGGGCAAAATTTCACGAAACCTCTATCATGTAGATGTCGCATATCATCTCGAAGCGTCGTTTTCTGTAGATTCGATTTAGCGTGCTGGGATTACATATTTTGGCATTGTTTCGATCTTTACGCAATAGACGGATACAGGCAACGCAGTTTTTTCTTTTCTTTCTTTTCTTTTCTTTTCTTTTTTTTAATCGAATCAATTGATAATATTTTCAATCAACCCCACCGGTTCTTTTTCGTAACGATAGGTACATCTCGAGCGTACAGTAGTATCGCGAGTCGACTTCGGGTCTTTGCATATGTCCCGAGGGTGGCGTGTGTAATTTTTTGCGTTGGGCTTGGTGTTCTTTTTCTCTGCAAAACCCCCCCAAACAAGCTTCGTAAAGCCATAAAATGCTCACACCATAATGCGGCGGACTCTACTACACCTACCGATAAAGCGTTCGGTATGGGCCATTCGCACGTCCAATGTCTTCCGGTTCGCGCCTACGAGGTCATTCGCATCCGAAGCTTCGTCGAAGCCTGAAATATACGACGTAGTCGTCGTCGGTGGTGGTCCGGTTGGATTGACCCTTGCGGCATCGCTTGGTTTGTGGATAATACCCCCACCAATTGAATTGATAATATATGATGCATACTGACAAATGGTTGAAACAAAGGCACTGCGCGGGCCACGAGTCACCTCAAAGTCGCATTGATCGAGGGTATGAACTTAGCGTCTATTCGAGACTGGAAACCTACGCCGGATTATTTTGCCAATCGTATTGTCTCCCTTATCCCGAGTACTGTCAAGCTTCTAAAGGAGACTGGAGTATGGAATCATATCAAGCAGGAAAGGGTGCAGTCGTACGATGGTATGCAAGTCTGGGATGGCATGACGGATGCCCGTGTGGAGTTTGATTGGAATAAACTTTTGGGCGGCCGGGAGGAACATGCGGATACTACGATCGCGCATATGGTGGAGAATATACACCTGAGCCATGGATTATTGAAGCGAATCGACGAGTTTGTGGTCAAGCCTACGTTGATCGATAAGACGAAAGTGGAGAAAATCGAGTATGGACAGATGACTGAGGAAGTTGATATGCGGGACTGGCCGGTTGTTACTCTGAGCAATGGCCAGAAGCTAGGAGCAAGATTGTTGATTGGAGCAGACGGGGGGAATAGTCCTGTTAGAACTTTCGCTGGGATCGAGAGCAGAGGGTGGGATTATGATAGGCATAGCATGGTGGCGACGTTCAAGATTGAGGATGATTCCGCGTTCCCCAAGTTTGCCTACCAAAGGTTCCTACCTTCCGGCCCAGTTGCTATTCTACCAGTAGGTATCGATATGCCGTTGTTCTGGCGATATTTGACGGCTGTTCTAACAATATTTCTACAAAGCTTCCCGGAAATTTTGCCAACCTCGCCTGGTCAACAACACCGGAGAAGGTTGCGCATTTGAAATCACTCGCTCCGGAGGACTTCGTCGCCATGGTGAATGCGGCTTTCAGACTCTCTTATACAGATATTGACTATCTCCATAATCTAAAGAGTGGGGTCGTCGAAGAAACAAAGTGGAGAGAAAGCGTGACGAAATACCCAGACCCTCCGCAGATTCCCGTGCGAATTACCGAGGTGTTGGAGGGCACTCGAGCGTCTTTCCCTCTAAAAATGAAGCATGCGGACAAGTATATTGGAGAGCGAGTTGCACTTGTCGGGTACGTGATGCCGTTACATTAGACTTTAGAGCGAAGTTTACTGATCAGGAGACAGGGATGCCGCACACACGATTCACCCCATGGCCGGGCAAGGCCTTAACGCCGGTATAGGTGATGTCTACTCTCTTGTAAAGTCAATTGCAGATGGAATTTCACATGGCCAGGATATTGGCTCTTCGTTCACCTTAGAGCCTTATCAGTCCGAAAGATACCTGCCCAACAATGCATTGCTCGGATTCGTTGACAAGCTCCATACTCTCTATGGGTTCGAATCGGGGCCTTTGGTCCCTTTACGAAGTATGGGAGTTGAAATAATCAACAGAGATTGGTTCGGATTGAAGAGGTTCCTCATGAGCCAGGCGGCAAAATCTTAGAGTTGCCTCTTTAATATACTAACCATACGACCGTTCTTGTAAATAGTTTTTTTTTGGGATAATCTCTCAAATATAAAGGTCATAGATGATATTATGCTCAAGATCATTACCTAATGTACAGCCGTAAAAGATGCTTCTTCATCGCAAGAGATTGTTCAGCTGAGTTCCGGAGATGCGTTCATGGCAGCGAAGTTGCATACCGGTTTAATGTCATAAGTGCCCTCTGCCTTAACCATAGCCCTCCTTGAACCCCCCAGTAAAACAGATCCTTAGTAACACTGACTTGAATTGATGCCGCCAATGATGTAGTGGAAGGATTCCGTTATTAAATTATATGCGTTCAAGTGCCTAGAATTCCAGGTTAGCCATCAAGATCACCTTCCGTCCATGAAATGCGACACCGACCTCGAGCATAACGACTGAGTTTCCGCGGATAACTACTGTGCCAATTCTTTCCTTCTCACCACCGGCTTTTTCTTCGATACAATCGTCCAGGCACAGATTTAGAAAGATCTAGATGTATCGAGGAGTTAGTTCGACCATTTCGGGGCTTGATCGGGGTTCGGAGTGATGGCAATTGTCCCCATACATCATATCCACGCAAGACTCCGATGATCTTCCTGGATCCGTTCAGCTGAACGAATAGTCGCTTCTCGAGATACTGTATTAAATAGTTAGGTATCAAGCGTTTTGGCATCCGGAGGCCTTGGTAACGGCGGCGATAGGTCGGACGTACCTTCTTGAGTTCGGGCTGGGCTTGTGGCATTTTGGTGGAGAAATTTAGATAGAATGTTATTAAACGGTGTCCTAGATGTGTATACAGGGATGGCGCGGGGAACTTGGACTGGCGATGACTGAGGGCTGTGTGAGAGGTGGTGAACGATGACAAGTTGCGAGCTATTGCTGTGTCGCCAGACGCGATTTTTTGGGTGGAGCTTTCTTCTATCCAGCGCCAGATCGGCTGGGTCTTGGCGTTCGTATGGTTGATAACGTCGCTCGGCTGCGCGTCGCTCTCTCCACACCTTCCTCATGACATATATGCATCTTGTAGACTCGGTCTGGAGTCTTATACATTACAAACATTACATTAGATCCGAAGGGTAGAACTCAGAAGACCGAGCTAGGAAGGTAGGGAAATTTCACCAAGGAATCGCTGTTGTTCGTATACCGTACTTACTAAGGCAACATCTAGAACTGCTTTTTGGGTCTGCCATCCATCTCAATAAGAGCCTGGAAGACGACCTTTGATCTTCTGGGAGAGATGTAAAGATGGTTGCCGAACGAGCCACCGAATTTGATTCTTCAAAGATCAAGGACCAAGCACTCCGGGATCTATGCAACGTCCTCGAAGGTGTAAGTTGCAGAATATCAACGTCTAAGCTGATATCAGAAACCAGAGTCTGACCCTATTGAAATCATAGGTTCGGGGGAAAAAATCCCTAGTGGTGGATAAAGCACTGTCCGGACCATTAGGGCTCATAGCACAGCCTTCTTTGCTTCAGGCAGGTACATTCTTGAATTATCCTCCGAGCTTTGAATGACCGTCTAACATTTTGCCGGGCGATAGGATTACGGAGTTATCCAGCTACATTGGATTGAAGATGATAACATCGATTATACTGCCTCAAAGAACATTCTTTATATCGCAAGGTGCACTGCGAAGAATGCCTACTCAATAGCATGTCAGTAAGTCGCTGTCTGGTTTTGAAACCCTCATCAAAACCTTCTTGATATCGAAACCATCAAGAAGAAAAACAGAAATAAGGGATCTCTCAAGTAGGCCATGCCGATCCGAGTGCTCCTACTTGGCATAGTCAGTCTTGATCCCGAGATGAACAAATTTTCAAAATAAGCCATGAACAGAAGAAGAAGACCAATGGCGGGCTCTCTTTTTCCCATGCTACATTGATTTCCTTCAGGCCCACGAAAAAAAGGGTTTGGATTTTTATGGCTGACATATCACAATAGCGCAGATTAAGAACGCCCCAAGGATACCTGGGCAAGACTTTGAACATTCCTTATTCTTTGTCCCACGGCGAACACCGCTGTGTGACAGAATTTTGGAGGATGAAGGCGTATTCGGAGATGTCACAATCAATGAATATCCGCTATACTTCATACCCCTGGAACCGGATGTTCTATCGCTTGAACTAGACGACGCATTTGAAGACCTTTATCTGCATAAAACTTACACGTCAATCTTTAACTCCGCAAAAGCGCTGATGTTGCTACAACAGCAATACGGCTTATTCCCGAGGATCACGGGGCAAGGTGATAAAGGAAAGAAACTCCTTGACGCACTGATACGGATGAGGAATGAAGCCGCAGCCGAGGACGCATCAACGTCCATGTCGTTGGCTCCGAGTTCCGTAATCGAAAACCTCGTGATCATTGACAGAGAGACCGACTTTGTTACGCCTTTGTTGACACAGTTAACTTACGAGGGACTTATCGATGAGATATTTGGAATCAACAACTGTAAGCTCGTTGTAGTATATCGTTAAATATATACTGGGTACTCAGCTTACACATATTTCTCTAGCCCACGTCGAACTCGAAGCAAGTGTCATAGGTACGGCACTGCAAGGCCCTCCCGAACCAACGGGAAGAAGCGTAGGCGCCGTACCCATGGCGACAGCAGCGCCGCAAGGAAAGAAACGAAAGGTTCTACTCGAAGGCAGTGATCGTGTTTTCACCGATCTCCGTGATAACAACTTTTCCGCTGTTCCGGCCATTTTAAAGAAAATCGCCCTGCGCATCGACGCGGATTTCAAAAAGAAGGATGATTACAAAACAGTATCGGAGATAAAAACATATGTGACGAAAGTCCTGGGCCCTGCGCAGAAAGACAGAACGTCACTCTCGATGCGTATGTTTGAAAAAAATTACAAAGCATGCAAATTTGACCAAGACCGAGTACTTACAAGTATAATTTAGACTTCAATATTGCCGAAATCATCCAAAAGCACATCAACACTGAACTCTTCGAGAAAACGCTTGAGGTCCAGCAATCATTGATAGCAGGTTACTCATCCACCCAGCAGCACGAGCTAATAACCGAATTGATCGCTCGTGGCGCCTCCTTGGAGACCGTCCTACGCCTTCTGTGCCTCTACAGCTGCGTCAGCGCGGGTTTCAAACCGAAGGACTTCGATCTCTTCCGCCGTGAAATCCTACAAGGTTACGGCTACGAACACGTCCTAACGCTCGACGCTCTAGATAAAGTAGCATTACTGCAATCCCGGACAGTAGCAGGATCCACAGCTGCTGCAGCATCAAGGACAAGTTACGATAATCTCAGGAAACCGTTAAGACTCTTCAGTGAGAGCGTGAACGAAAGTGATCCGGATGATATCGTGTACGTGTATAGCGTATATGCACCGTTGAGTATCAGGCTTGTACAGTGCATTATCCAGAAATCGGCTGTGGCGCAAGCTGCCAGGGGCGGTGGGAGCCTGAATCCGGCTTCGGTAGGGTGGAAAGGGTTTGAAGATGTAGTCAAGCACGTTGGCGGGAAAACGTTCGATGAGGTCCAGAAAGGTGAGGATAAGGCGGTTAGGGCACGAAGTAAGTTCTCCCCCTGGACATAATTTAAACTCGTGTTTGGGTTGTTAACACGGCTTGTGATAGTGATATTGGATGGCCAGAATGAAAAGAAAGTTACTATAGTCTTCTTCCTTGGTGGTATCACCTATACAGAAATTGCGGCGTTGAGATGGATAGCGAAGCAAGAGGAAGGCAAGCGACAGATCATCATCGCCACCACCGGTATCATCAACGGGAACAATATCATACGAGCTGCCACTACCGCCGCACGTTCCAAGCCGCGGCAGCCTTGAGACCAATCAGCAGTTGATGTATCTTCGGATCCCTATCCGTCGGCTCTTTAACGTTAGAATAAAGGGTGCCTGGGTTCGACTTGAGCGTTATTCGTCTTAATAGTCATTGTTTATTTTTCTAGGTTATCATGCTATACATAATGGATAATGGGATAGGGTCTATTTGAGACACACAAGATATATCCGCCTACATCAATGCAACTGCTCATATTTATATTTAATACCAGACGCCAGTGACGCCCCTTTGTATCTTAAGATCTTCTCTACCCGTAACTAGAGTCTACCAAACTATGAATGCTACGTATACTTCTAAGAGGAGAACGAAATGATAAACCGCAAGTTGAAAGGCATGCCGGGGTCCGAAATGGACAGCTCGTCGCCGGGGGACATCAGTTCCTTCAGTTTCTTCTTTAGGTTTGGCCGAGTCTGCTCTTCCAGCTGCTTTGGCGCCTGGAGATACAAACTCTTCGACGAAGTCCTCAGCGACGGTTTCTTCAGGGTTCTGTAGTTTCAAAAAAAAAGCCATCAGTATATCCGTATTCTCTCCCCTTGCTTTATAGGCACTAGGTGTAAATCGGGGTTTGGGAGGGGGGCCTCACGTCTCTGGTCTCTCTTGCAATTTCTCCATCAACTCCTCCAAAGTCGATTCGGGATCAACACTCAAATCCTGCGGCAGATTTCCACAAACAGGACAGTCTTCCTTCTTCTCATGCTGGAAGGTATATGTGTACACGCTCTCATCACCGGTGTACATCATGTAATTATCCAAATAAGGCGAAGCCGTGGTTGCAATTTTTAGCGCTTCGTTGCAACAAGATGCGGCGACGATGGCGTTTGTGGAAGCGATAGCTGGGATGATATTCTTGATGACGCCCTGCGTCATGGCGTACGTTACGCCGGGGATGTTGAATTCTTTGGCACGGTCCAGAGCTTTCATGTACAGCCAGGTGACGTGCTCCGGGTCGTCCATATCGATTTTCAGGTCTCCCTTTTCCTTGGGCCATTGGATGACACTTGCCCATTCGATGCAGTGGGCCGGCTGTCTAGGTATTGAAGCAAGCGTACAGAGCGGGACAGCAGCCCGAGGGGTCAACATGTCAAGTGTGCATTCATAGCAACAAGAGATAGTCGGAAGAATAACACGAGCCTGACCCTTGAACCCCTCGGTACCTCCGTCGATAAGAGGGATCAAAGTTTCCTCACCGACAAGGTTGACAAGTGTAGCATTGATCCATCTTCTAGCCTCTACAGAGTCGAGGCCGCAGACCACAATCTTGAACTGTTTATAGTATTCGTCGTCCTTGTCTTGAATGGCGCAGTTGAAAGGTGTGATCTTGACGCCGCGGACCCTCTTCATAACGAATGCGGCGGCGACTTCGGCTTTGGATTTCCCGACGTCGGATTCGCGGAATAGGAATTGGCGGTTTAGATTGGAGATATCGATGGTGTCTAGGAGCTTTCATCTTAGCGTCGTATCATATGTGTAAATTGTTAAAGCTATCGAAGTTATACCCATATCGATGACATGGATGTCCTTAAAGCCGGACAAGGCCAGGTTCTTAAGGATTTCACATCCCAGCCCTCCAGCACCGCTGTATTGAAATTCGAAGTTAGGATAGTTACTCCTGCGGCAAAATTCTGTATGTTTTTGGCAACCTACATTACTCTAATGTTATATAAAATAGTCAAAAATCAGTACGCAGCCTAAGAAGCCGGAAAGAAGCGAGGATATGGGAAGGAGAGAGAGAGCTCTAACAATATCTTCAAATCTGCAAGGAATTTCTTAGGTTCTTCGCCGGGCTCGAAGGTTTCGTCCGAGTAAGGACCTCTTCTAGTAAGGATATTGTTAAGATATTTCCTATTGTCGTCTGTTTAGCTAATGTTGCGAATTCACATAGCTGGGCTCTCTTAAAGGCTAAGCGGGATAGATAAAGCCA
>JAJTTS010000004.1:1632209-1657384 GCA_036971165.1 Arthrobotrys iridis
GTTGTCGTCGCCATGATATCGGTACAAAGTAAGTCTGTTCTTTCGATATAAAATTCGGATTGTGGTAGTGGTCAGGCTGTACGAAGTCTGATGGAGGGGCTTTCGAGTTCCAAGAGACGGTGGTAATAACGGGCCAGAAGCGCAGTTGAAGTCGGGGAGGAAGGATCTGGTTGGTGCAGCTAAGCTAAGCAAAGCAAAGCAGGAAACACGCGAAGCTCGGGCTTTTTGGCAAGGCGGCGGCGGGGAAGACGCGAATCCCACCCTTTTTTCTCGTTCCAGCTCAAGCTTGGGATGGTGGCCCGGAAAAAGTGTCTCGGGCGACTCGGTGCAGGTCTTCGAGTGATGCCTGGACGGGTCCCTTCTCGCGGGTCGTCGCAATGGTTCTTTCCAGCGACTTGTTTCTGTAGTTATCAATAACGACAGTTCATCGTTAGAAGGATGTAATATGCAGTAGCATGAAGAGGGCCGCAGGTCACTTGCATAGAATTGAGAGTGATCAGGATCTTTTGGTACTCCACCAGCACGGCCTTCTCAGAGTCCGTCAGTGTCCTGCATCGCATCAATTGATCGATCAATATCATCGCTGTTATAAGTACCTGTAGCAATTGAAGTCGTTGATATAACTCACTGTTGCGGTCCCTGGCCGGTTCCCTTATTTTCCATCACCACTCTGAACTCCCGTGAATATTTCTTTCCCTTCCGTGGTTTTTGATTCCAATGAAGTTGATATCAATTCGATGTTGAGGAACGTCCTGACCGGTGCCTGTTGTGGTTGACCAGAAGCAACTTTAATGGTAGCTTCCGTTCCAAGCTCCCAAGCTCCCAACCCACCAAACCTCTCCCACAAAAACACCATCCTCCCAGCCAAAAAGCTCAAACAAAAAGTTACCTACAAAATACTCCATTTCATCTCTACTATTTTCAAGATAGAAAAGAAAGAAAAAGAAGAGATACAAGAGATGTCCCTCCTCCGCCGTCCACCGACCAAAATACTGCTCACAGCAGAAGAAGTGCGCCACTCCCTCGACCAAGCTGCAAAGGAGGAAGAACTCCGCAACATCGAGAACGAACGGATGCGCCAGCTCGAAGAGCATAAACAGAAGCAGCAGCAAGCTCAGCAGCAGCAACAGGTCTCCGAATCGAACAAGAAATCTACGAGAACACGTTCACGCGACGACCGTATCGGTGTTGGATCCTCCAGGGCCGCTGGTGCTGGGTCGGGCAGGATGACGGAACATACACGGAATGCGAGATAAAATGGTCTGCTTGCCATGTCTCTCGACTTTGAGAGTCACTGCTGTTTCTAGGAGGATGGTGCAGGGATAAATATGGTCTCTTGAATAGACGATAATCGAATGTTTGAGGTTTGGACATCCAAGCTTCTTGACACCCAAAGTAGGTTTATTCCGATCCCCCCCTGATTTCGTACCCTAATAGCCTCTCATAGAAATAGATACTCTTTAATTTCCTAAAAATTCACATCGATTAACAGAACCCCTCACTGGCGTCTTTCGCTGCCTGCCCCTTTGGTATTCTAAGCGTAACCGGTCCTTGATCGAATTAATGGCTTCTCTCTACAGTCAATTCATGTCCAGCGTAGCGCTCGCTTTAAGATAATATCATTTGATATATCCTAATTATATAATAAGAGATAATAAAAAAAAGAGAGGAGAACGAAATAAGGACTATAGTGGAGTGGGAGCACAGGTTCCATCTCTTTTCAAATGACAAGTTATCTGACGAAAAGGAAACGCCGAAAACGGGTATGGCGCTTGTATTCGGTCGGACGAAGGAGGAATGCAAGAAACGCCCAAGTTAAAGGCGACAGGTTTAATAATAATATTATTATCGAGTTTGAGAAAGGCGGGGTAGTCGGATGCTCTAACGTTCCCGACCAGTCTTCTGACCCTTCTTCTTCTTCTCAAACTTCGAGGAGAACGATCAAAACAATGGAAAAACGGCGGAAAGTAAAAAGAAGGACATATAGGCCAATTATGCAAGGGAGCACTGACAGATGAGGAAGACGTAATAACGATCTGTACAAGTAAGATGTAAGGAATATGGACCACCTGAACGCCTCGGAGAAACAGCAAAAGAAAGGGACGATGAGAAAGATATAGATAGAGCCCCCCCAGAAAAGAAAACCGCGATCTCTAGTGTACAAACATGTTATCCATGATTGGGGGGGAAATAAAAAGAGATACTTGCAACAAGACGGAAAACCTGTAGATTTCCGTGGGGTATAAGGGTAACAGACTTTTTTGAGGATGGAGAATTAGAAAGGAAAAACAATATGGAAATGCAGCGGATTAAAATCCCCCCTCTTCGGTTTTGAACCTTAAGGAGACCCACTCTTTGTTGTAAATTTGAGCTTGATGATGGGTTTAGCTGGAGGAGCTTGCGGCTGTGACGCTTGTTGTGTAGGCGCCTTTATCTTTAGAATGGTCTTTGGTTGTGAGGCATTACTAGAAACCGCAGATAGTGGTGTAGGAAGAGATTGCGGTGGCGAGAACGATGGATTCCTCGGGAGGGGAGGAGAAGGCTTAGCGGAACCCGGAAGTGTGGGCGGTTTAAGAACGAGTTTGGGGACTGGTTGCGGAGTAGCTGCCGGGGGAGGAACGGGAGGTGGGTTGGGTTGGGGTCTCAAATGAGGCCAGTCGATAGGACGCAGTTTTGCAAGTTCCTTAGTACTTGGGTTCGTGATGAATCGTAATTTACCCTTCACCCGCAATAAAAGTTAGAGACCCTCTATCTAAGAAATATAAAGATAGAAAACCTACCCCTCCTTGATGAACCACAGCAACCGCGCGTGCTTTTCTCATGGGTATCTTGACAACCAGTGATTGTACATCATCGTACAGGAGTGAACAGAGATTTATTATCTTCCTCACGTCAAGGAAATTAATCATGGTAGATCTGTGAAAGAGAAAACAAACGTAAGTATTCGAGACGAGCTGTTGCGAGTGAAAAAAGGGTTCATACTTAAGAATAGGCTCCAGTGCATGTCTGAAGAATTCCTTGCTCGCAAGCTGCTCCTTCAAATTTGCTATTGCAGCGTCGATATTCTGCCGCGCTTCCTGTTGACGTTTCGCCGCACTATTCTCCTCAACTATAGTCAGGCTGTTTGACGCAGGTCCCTGACTAGTGGCGACCACATCATCGCCAATGGCTACACTTCCGATCCCTCGCATTAAGGATTCAAACGCCTCTCGACGAATCCTAGGCGATGGATCGGAAGCGACGATATAGCAAATATAAGATAACAGGTTCGGGTCTCTGACCGCTCCATTTGAGATCAAGCAGTCAATCGCCTTGATCCGAAGTTGCTCTGAAGTCCCTTCCTTAGAATATGCCAAAAACTCAAGCGGTGTGTAATCCTGAACCTTCGCCTTGATCAGTTGGTTCTTAACCTCCAGACAAGTCGTCGAAATCACATTATGATACGACGACATCCACTGGTCCATCCTTTGAAGGCGTTCGATTTCACGAATTATCTCCTCTTTGCTCTTTGCTCTTTCTTCAAGATCGGTTTCGTCAATATCCATATCCATCATCCCCCGTTGCCCTGCTCCCGCCCGCAAGCAACTCCCTAGGCTTCGAAGCAGGTTTGCCAGATGGAAGCTATCCGAAAAACTATTATTAGAGTTATCGTTGTAGCGTATAATATCCAGCAAATACCGCTGAACGGACAACGGAGATTTATCCATGCCATCTCTTATCTCGCCAAAGCCGGTTATGATACTTTGTTGAACGAAATAAGAGGTAAAATCCGAGAAATCATTTGCTCGGGGAATCAGGGAGTCCGGAAAACAATAGAATTCTTGGAAGGCTTTCTGCAAATGGAACTCGCCGATCCAGTTAAGTTCGGCAGTAGCGCATCTGCTGAGTGCCTTTGCCGCTTCGCAGCGGATCCCATAGTAGTACCGGCGGTCCATGACGGTCCTAACCAGTATTGTCGAAATAAGTTGTGAAGGTTTCGCCTCCTTGAAGTGAAGGACGGATTCATATTGCGCAGCCACGTCCCTGTCTTGCTGTAGTTGGGACAGATACATGTGATCCGGTTGATTCAGCCTCATCGTGCAGATCCACTCAAAGTCGGCGTCCACACGGATCCACTCAAAGGCCTCCTGCGCCATCTTGTCCTCCTCCTCCTTCGTGAAGTCGGTTAATCTCCAATCTGCGGAGTCCTCATCGCTCTGTAAGACGTCTCCAAGGCAGTAAAGCAATACATCCTCTGCTTGCGTTTCCGCATTAATGTCCATGCCAGCAAAGGCCGCTAGCCGCTCTTTTTGGCGCCTTGTTCGTTTGAGTCGCTTGTATTTGGTGTTATACGGAATTTCAAGCTTTGAGTAATTCTCATGAATCTGAACCACGTGCTCGTAGGGCGTGCCGTCCGCTTCATGAATTCTGATCGTCATAGGCCCGCTGAAAAGATGCGTAGTAGATGCGTCTTTAGCTGCATCTACCTGCCGGTTTAATGCGTCCCTCAAGAAGTTCTGTGGGCTAAGGCCCTTTTGTATAACCTCTTTGTCTTGCGTCTGGCGAATAATCATCTCCACGATCATCTTCTTCTTGTTGAATCTCTGAGAGATTTCGAATCGAGGATAGCCGCTTCTAAAAACCCATTGATTGAAAAACGAGTCAAGCTTTTGATGACCAACTTTCTCGCACTGCTTGATGAACTGAGCGGTGCTTAGATTCAGTGAATTGGCTTCGCCGGTAAAAGCGTTAAGAAATAATTTAGAGATAACTCGAGATACCCCCATAGAACTGCTGGCCTTTGTGAGTCTTCTATCCAGAATGAACAAAACCACTGGGGCCTTAAGTGCGATGAACTCAAGATCCGACGGATCTAGTGGGAGCTGCTGCAGCGGATTCGAGAGCGCTGCCCGCCCTATATCCTGCCTACAGACTTCTTCCGCATCTTTCTTCATCCTGAAGCGGTGCTCATTGTTACCAGTTAGATTTTTCAGAAATTGGCCTGCAAGGAAATGTGCCAGTCCAATAATAAGCCAAAGATCTTCCCAGGCCTTCGGTATTATTTGCACACCACACCATTGCGATGCAAGAGCGACACTTAAGAGTTTTGTTGTGGTGTAGATGGGGTCTATGCAATCCTGTTTGAAGAGCAGCCGGCTGCTACACACCGCAAGACCGGCCGAAGAGACGATATCCGAGGGGAAGTCGTCAACAAAAGCTAGAGAAAACGATGGGTAGGGATAATGTCCCGCATTCCGAACCATATAATCTATGGCCTATTTTTTTTTTGTTTAGCAAGCGTACGATAACACGTCGAGCTTAGGTTTAGCTCACCCTCTGCATAAACAAGCATGTATTCTCGACTTCTTCCTTTCTGCCCGGAAGGCAGTAACCAACAACCTCAACTGCATTGCGACCAAGTGCCTCATCTTCTTCCGCCGCCCGATTTTCGGTTAAGACAGCCTTTTCAAATGGACCAATGGCGAAAGCAATTTGATGAGGCGCGGTTGGCTTCTCAATCGTAAAATGGAATACTTTTTTGTGCGGATCTTTGGCGTCCGTAAACTACAATATCTGTTAGTATGAGTCGATATATCCACCAGGACAGAGAGAATACCTCATTCACGCAGCTACCAGAGCAGACTACTTGCATTTCCAGATCCTCTCCCTCGCCATGATATTGGAACGCGAAATCTGTGTCCTCCTTCCTCGGCCGTTTCCGCTTTAAGAACGATCGTGACGACCCATTAATAAGGGGTTCTTCGTAAGGTTCAATATCTACGCCGATATCTCCAAGGGTACGTGGGCACGTGATTTCGATGTCCCACACGGGAGGTCGTTCCCAGAGGTCGTCAATACAAGGAAATAAACAAGATGCAGATCCAGGGAGAAAGCTGTTCGTCGTAAAAGCGTGCGGATATCGAGGGTCATCGTCTGCTCCCACAAAATGTAAACCGTCTCGGATAGTAGGAATCGTGAAATCTATCCGAACTGATAATGCTACATATACAGGGCCATCGGTAGCATTGGGGCCCGGGGTATCTATCCTCGGAGAGTCTACGGTCCTCGGTTAATCCTCATCTTCAATGATAGACTCCTCATTTACATACCACGCGTTGAACTCGCCCTAACATCCCGGCTCGGAACTAGGGTACCAGCCATTGACGGATCCTGAGCATGTTAGCAAAGTTCCCGCTGCCATGATTTCTGTATTCCAGAACAGTAGTACCTCCAGCTCGATCTTCATCTTATTAGGAAGAGAAAGAGTAAGTTCATCATCGCCAAGGGTGCCGGTGAAGAGAGGGCCCAATCCCCGCCGCAACATCCCCCACTGATTCACTGTCGCTGTATCGTGTAGCCTCCATTTCTCATGTGGATCATTATATCCCCATTGACCTGGGGCGCGGCCGTTGATGGTTACCCGGTTGATGTCTGTAGATCTCGAGTTAGCCCTCTGACCTCGGTTCTCAGGTGCACCAGAAAGAACGCTTACTGCATTGACGACAATTAAATCTCAGAATCCTTAAAGCCGGATCCAGCGGTACCACCGTGATCTCAGTGAATCCCTACAGGCTCTAGCCGTTAACCACCAGTTCCTCACACCAAGCGACCACACCACCCAGCCGTCCCTAAAGCCCCCCCGCCGGGGAGAACCAAACGAAGAAGTCAACCCACCTTGATACTCCGCGTGGCAAAGTCAACATCGAGTCCGACTTTTTGCTTTGCTGTGCACCGAATGTCAGCCTTGTGCCACCAACTGCCTCCCTTCCATGGATCGATCGCTCTGTCCTATCCTTCCAAATTGGGGTACTTATATCGTGAATTGTTTAGGGGGAGGAGACGCGGGAACCGCTATCTCTGGGGCCGACATTTAGGGTGGATTATCGCCCGCCCGAGCAGTCTCCTCCTTTAATCCTGTGATGGTCCGCCGTGCATCTGATATGCAGGGCTGGTTGTCGGTTTCGGTCGCTCTCGGAGAGGGTGTACGGAGTCTGGTATGGACTAAATATTCTTGATAAACGGAACGAAATATTGCGACGACCGTGGGAGTCGCACTGTAGGCTCGAGAGCTCGAGAGTCGGAGGTGGCGTAGCCGTCGATGGACTTTGTTGGTTATGGTGTGATGACCGTGTCGCGTGTATCGGCAATGGCTGTGGGTGGTTTGAAGGATGGACAGACCGGAACGAGGTCGAAATCGAAGGTATATAGGGGTAGGACGTCTTTTAGGGAATGGCAGCGATGTTTGATGTGGTTTCTGAGAGTGAGATGGCGATGATATTTCGATAGGTCGGGTTGAGGGTCGTATCGCGAGATGAGGTGTTTGGAACGGGGAATGGAGCAGAAGCGCGCTTAGATTGTTTTGTTGTTCGCGCAAAACGCGGCTATACGGAAGAACCCACCCCAACCCAGACGCGGATGCTCGCGATGACTACACAAACACGCAGTACCGTCTATGTATGGATATCATTTTGTGGCCTACCGCAGACTGTTCCAAAAGATTTTTGTATAGAATGTTGGTATATACACCCCTCTCCCCTCCGTATCTCACGCAAGGCAATCAATTATTTTACAAAAAAATATTCGACGGAAGAAAAACAACAAAGACGTTGTGGAGTCGCTGTAGTCCACATCTTTCTCCTGTTATTCACACTATCGAGAGACTTAACGGTCAACCTGTGCAAAGGTTGTCAGTACTTGTAGGTCTATTTAAGGATAGCAGTAAGAGGGGTACTTATCTCCAAACACCAAGTCCATGGTACCGATAACTGCCACAGCGTCGGCTAGCAAGTGACCTCTGCAGACCTGGTCGAAGGAGCCCAAATGGGCGAACCCAGGTGCTCTAATCTTACACCTGTACGGTCTCTGTAGCGACATGCATTAGCATCTTCTTATACTTGAAGGCTCTGTACGAGCTTCGTACCTCTGTTCCGTCGCTGACAACATAGACACCCATCTCTCCCTTTGGCGCCTCAATGGCGGTGTATGTCTCACCAGGTGGCACAGTGTATCCCTTGGTGTAAAGCAAGAAGTGGTGAATGAGAGCCTCCATGTTCTCCTTCATCGCCGATCTCGGCGGCGGGGTGACCTTGTAATCCTCCGTCCTAACCGGCCCTGGCGGCATCTTATTCAAGCATTGGTGGATAATCCGTAGCGACTGCCTGAACTCTTCCATTCTGCAAAGATATCTATCGTAGCAGTCTCCGTTCAGACCAACCGGTACGTCAAACTCGACTTGATCATAGGCATCATATGGCTGGGACCTTCGGATATCCCATGGAATACCGCTGCCTCTCAGCATAACACCAGAGAAACCGTAGTTCAAAGCCTCTTGTGCGCCGACGATACCAACGCCCTGGGTTCTCGACTTCCAGATCGGGCTGTCAGTCAATAATTCCTCGACTTCGTCGACTCTGTCACCGAATTGAGTCGCCCATTGGTAAATATCATCCAGCAAACCGATCGGAATATCCTGGTGCACACCGCCGGGTCTGACATAAGCAGCATGCATACGGGCACCGGACACACGTTCGTAAAACTCCATCAACTTCTCTCTCTCCTCGAAGCCCCACAAGAAAGGTGTAAGTGCACCGACGTCCATTGCATGGGACAGGACCGACATCAAATGATTTCTGACCCTAGTGATTTCTCCAAACAATGTCCGAATCCACTTGGCACGCTCCGGGACTTCGATGTTGAGCAGTTTTTCGACAGCAAGAGAGAAGACTTGTTCGTTGGTCATCATGGAGACGTAGTCGAGACGGTCAAAGTAAGGTAGAGCTTGGAGGTATGTCTTGTATTCAATAAGTTTTTCGGTACCACGGTGTAAAAGGCCAACATGGGGATCCGCCCGGACGATTTCCTCGCCGTTCAGCTCGAGAATCAAGCGTAACACGCCGTGAGCAGCAGGATGCTGGGGTCCCTATATATCATGAATATCTACTATTAGTATAGGCCAAAAATCACACCACAAAAGTTACTTAGATATTCATATATCCGTACAAAGTTCACGGTGTAATGCCTGATCTTCCTGCCTTCGTGCTCGGTCTCTCCTAAGGCCATGTCGGGGGCTATAAAACCACGCAATCAGCCATTGCCAGTCCGGGTATAGCGAACAAAAGATGCATTCGACGTACTCATCCGTGTAGTATCATAGTCAAGATCAACCTCATCCGCGTCCTTGATTGGCTCAGGGCCGGTATAACGAGACACTGGTGTCGAGGCCTGGTCGTATTTAACATACGCTTGGTCTTCCCCCTCCGGAGCCGGGGCTGCCCGCCGAGGCATTGTGGTTGCAAAACATCTTATCGGTGATCGCTTCGCCGGGAAAGTAATTGGTTTGATATTGAGACATCGAGCTTGTGAGTAGAGTCGCCTGGTGGCGAGACGGGCAAGTGGGACGACCATTATTTGGGGAGGTATCGCGGGGTTGTCTAGGAGCGGAGCAGAGGGTGCGGAGAGTAGAGTCAGCCGTTGGTGGGAGATTGGCAGGCCGGTGAGGTCTTAAACCGTCATACGGTGGTGCCAGCTCGTGAATCCGCGATGGCCGTGGAGTAGCAGCTGCGTCTTTGGCCGGAAGCCTAGATTTTGACCGAAGGGAGTCTCTCTGTTGTATTCTGGTACTCTGCTCTGCAATGATATCAACGGTGGTCGGCCAAGGGCAAATCCATTTGACCCGGCTCCCATTGGCTGTCTTGGATCTCAAACAACACCAAAAAAAAAAGTTTCTGCGACAGCATTTGCATTGCATCTCTGCTTGTATACTCGAACATTGTCCTTGCGCGAATCCGGTGTTCGCGATGGCACCATCGAAAGAAGAACTCGAAAGACGGCGGGTAAGTCCAGGTCAAATGCCTTCTCAAGCTCCATTATCTAATATCATTCTCGGTTTATAGATAGTCGGCGTCGAATTAGAACGAGTCTCGAATGTCACATCCACCGACTTCCCCGGCCACTACCCTGGCGAAGACCATTCTTGGGATTTGAACGACTTCAAAAAGGTCAGCCATTCCTCCCTATAGCATTTGGCCTATACTTTCTCTCTCTCTTTTTATATATATAACGTCATTCATCAAGTCTAACATAAGACCTTATGTTTCGTTTTTCTATTAGAGGTTCAAAATCGACATCCACAAGGCGAACGATCTCCACTACGAATTCGACCTCATTGGCATCGACGCATCAGTCGCCAATGCCTTCCGAAGAATTCTCATATCCGAAGTACCAACTCTGGCCATCGAAACGGTCTTCGTCCACAATAATACCTCCATAGTCCAGGATGAGGTTCTGGCCCAGAGACTGGGTCTTGTACCGTTGAGAGGTGATAAGAAGGGTTTTCAGCAGCTTAGATGGCGAAGGAGTAGGACTTCCTTTAATGAAAAGAAGGGCGATATATTTACTAACACGATACCTTCCACAGAGTCCCCCGATGAGCCTGCAGCTGACGCTACCGACTTCAACACCGTCGTCATGACCCTCAAGGTCGCCTGTTCCCGAAACCACGCCACCCCAGTCACCGAAACAGATCCCGCAAAACTCTACTTCAACTCTTCGGTCTACGCCCGCGATATCAAGTTTGCTCCCCAGGGTAGACAGTCCTCGTGGTTTTCTGGCGCTGGCGAAATTCGACCCGTGAACCCGGACATTCTACTAGCAAAGCTACGACCGGGTCAAGAAATCGACCTGGAAATCCACTGTGTATTGGGGATAGGGCAGGACCATGCGAAGTTTAGTCCCGTGGCTACGGCTTCTTATCGGCTATTACCATCGATAAAAATAAAAAAACCAATCACTGGTGAAGACGCCGAAAAGTTTGTCAGCTGCTTCCCGAAAGGTGTCGCTGAGGTCCAAACGGACAAGAAGACGGGAGAAAAGACAGCCGTTGTGGTAAACCCGAGAAAGGATACGGTCAGTAGAGAGGTCCTGAGACATGAGGAGTTCAAGGGTAAGGTAGAGCTGGGAAGGGTAAGGGATCACTTTATCTGTAAGTTCACAAAATTACCAAAATCAAGATCGCTACGGAAGCAACTCTAATATGGGGGTTTAGTCTCAATCGAATCAACTGGAATGTACAATTCCGACGAATTATTTCTCCAAGCAGTCCAGATCCTGAAGAAGAAGTGCATAGACTTCCAGGAGAAGCTGATGGAATCCTAGTGGGTTTCCCGTAGAGAAACGATTTGGGGAGCAGACCATGAGGAATGATAGAGAAAGACCATCTTACGATCTCGTGTACAATACGAAGGATACTAACGATCCGATTTTGCCGTGCTCTTACTTGATTTTGTGCGCTGCATCGGGGGAGTTCATGTTTATAAGTGTTTCTATAGATATAGAGATTGATCTTTTGCAGGGTAGCATCCCGAAAAAGGTATCCGGGAAGGCCTAAGTGGATCTATTGTGTACCGATCAAACACGCAAATGAAGGGGAATCTAGCAGTCTCCCCAACTGAATCCAAAAACAATACCGGAAGCGGCTGTCAATAATTTCGCAATGAGAAGCAGTAGGTATAATGTTGATGACAATTGTAATGATATCTCTATCCCGAGCCCGAGTGAATAGGAAGTGCTCAAGGAAAATGATGAAAGAACCTCGAAAACTCCAATCCAAAAACTCCTGGATAGGCCCAAGAAAACGTGATTCGTATATATCAGAAGGTAAGTAATGAAGACTCGCCATTTGTAGAAGTCATGGTCTGCAAAGTTCAGTCGCCCAAGTATGGCAATCGTAGCCTAGAGTAAGCACTTCGGATTCATCTAGCCCCATTAGACGGTGTTATCGTCATAAACAAAGTTGATATTCCGAGGTGACCTGTAGCCAGAGCGAACAAAGGTATCATCGCCAGGTGGGCGTTCTATAATACTATGTTAAAAAGATAAAGCCGAGAGGGATAGATAGCCATCAGACATAAAGAACAACTCACCATTCTTCGTATTGCTCGTCAGCATGCTTTGAATCGACATACAGACCGACTCAACATTCTGAACAGGCGACCAGTTCGTTCCTAGGAGATCGAGACAAATTACGCCGTTCGAATAGACTACATGCATGTGCCGACGTTAGAAACCCATTTCTATAGCAGCTGCTACCAAAATATGCCTTACTGTGAGGGTGCATAGGAATTTCGCGGTCATCCTCCTTGATAAATGTGACTTCCGGGGCTTCTTTTTCACGGGAAAAGTAGTTAGCGACTCTAGTTTAGTACCGCCATAAAATAGATGACTTCCATACCAATCGGATAGGATGCGGAGAATTTGAAGTTGAGCCTGTAGATCTTGTTGGCGTACAACGGATTGGTGTCAAGAACCTGAATATCCATCTTCCAGTTGGTGAAGTCCGGGGTCGCGGCGATAGCTATACCCGGTGGAAGGGATTTGTGGATCTAGGAGTCCCCATTATTTTAGCGGGTCTGCACGCCTGGCGAGGCGGTTGGATTCGGTTGGCTGAATACTCACGTTGGTGAGCTCCTAAACGGCGGAAAAGACGGAGTAGTCAGCATCTTGAACGAAGTTATCAAAGACAAGTCCAAACCTGAGCTTTGCCATACCTTTCCGAGCCTCTTCTGAGCGAACATCTTGAACGGCGTCGAGCGATACGATCGTTGTCGAAGTTGTAATTTCAGAGGCAGAACCGATGGTGGGGCGAGGTACTTAAAACTACGCCACCTATCGCCAAGCAGGGGACTACCAATGGAATAGATCCGGTCAATTGCAACCACGAAGCAGCAGCGATAACCACGGTCCACGATCTAGTGAATAATATTGGATTGGAAGCTTGAGGTTGAGGAGTATGGGGGATTTGAAGTAGAGGGAGAAGGGCCTAGGCGGAAGTAGAAATCCAGGCGCTGAGGGGGATTGCCTGAATGGAATGTGCCCAGGAGCGACGAGCGGGTTTCAAAAGCGTCCCCACAAGGCTTGAGCTATTGCTGCTACCATCACCAATATATAGCCCCAAGGTTGATACAGCGAAGCATCTACGACTGGCAGCGCTCAGAATTCAGAGTGCATATCATGCAGGCTGCCGCCCGACTATTGATCTAGGATCACTGAGCTTCAATTTGTCGGCGACGGACGAGTTTGCTTTGTACTATGTATATCTACGACATACGCCCTCATCTTCATGCATTCATGTATACTTTGTATTGTATACACAGATCCCGGGCGACATATGCGGGCCCTTGTCATGCTAAATCCGGAGCAGATTTGAGGAATGGGGGATGGCCAGAACTGTTGGAATTAAGCTGCAGGGCAAAGCCAGATCCCGACATGATTGGAGCGACCGTTCGAGGCCTCGGACCTCGAGCTGCTTACATACGTGTGCGCCGCAGACTCGCCAGTATCATCATAAGTGAATCGTTATAAACTGTGGACACTTCATTATGAAACTCTGGTTCCAATTACTAAAGTCCGATGGATACTCAGTTAGGCAACCGCGCCGTTCGAACCACCCAGTGATACTCGGATCAATTTTAATGGCGAGATATCAATGACTATCCGATCATGTCCTTGAGAAGATAATTGCGTAGATAGGCAGGTAGGTCTGAATACCTCCCGTCCCGAAGCCGCTTTAGCTTCTGAATCTGTGAAACCCCAAAGCCGGACGAAGAAACTAAATTCATATCAGTCAAAGAAACGCGGTAAGGGTTTGGGCCAGCTAATCGGATGCATTCCTTTCCGGCGGAAACCTTGAAGCGTTCCCAGCTGCGATCCCATTGAATTGCTTCGCCATGCTGGTAACGCGCGGTCATGGCCAGGAACTTCATTCTTGGCCGACCATGGTGAAGACGGGCAAGTGGGGCAGCGGGCGGGGTCACAAATTTCCGGCTACAGCTTCCCATAACCTCAGCCTCAGGCTTGTCCTCATTTGGGGAATTTCCTCGTCGATGCAGTGCAGTTTGGAAAGGGTTTACTAGGCTGCATGATGATTTCGCACATTGCTCTCAGCTCGTGCAAGAAATGTCTTACGAGTACGATACGTAAACAAAAGGGACAAGAAATTTACTTTGTTTGGTGCTCTGTGAAAAACTGAGGCATGGCTTCGAAGCCTCGAGGTCGGCAAATGATGGGATGATCGGATATCATCCGCGCACAGCCTGACAAGGCGCTCGCCACAATGCAGAACTTGAGGGTTTCAAATGACCGGGGAAGGGAAGGGTTCTTGTGGGAAATAGGCTTGCGGCATTGCATTGTGGATCCTTCCTGGATGTGACTACGCCGTCATTGCTTACGTTAGTCCGAGCATCAATTGAAGGCGTTCTCTATCTCACGATGAGGAATGTCGAAGCCGTTTGTGGATTCTGTTTGGTCGGGAACCTAAAATGCATTTGCTTTACTTTGATGGAGTCGAGCCCCATGCAGGCATGTGAAGAAAACGTATTTCAACCAGATCTCTGAGAGAGAGAAGATCTAGCCACTTTGTTCGGCATCTCCGGTCATCTTTTTCACGTTTCAAGCGAACGGGATGCATACGATATCGATATCGATATCGATAGTTTATTATGGTGCTGTGACCGATGGTGAGCATGAGCAGGTCGGGACCTGGGACCTATGTAGGCGGGGCCAATGCGAATCAATCAACCTGATACCAAAAATAAGCATCTCCACCAGGGTCAGGCTAAGCAAACGGGAAGCCGAAACTGGATCTGTCATGACTCTGCTTCCAACTTGCCTGACAATCAATATATACGAGTGCATCCAGGTCTGGTATTTGAGTATTTGAGTATTTAAGCACTTCATAATTCAAGTAAGTGTCTGTCGTGGAGGAGTGAATGAGAAATCAACGACCAAGAGAGAGAATCGAATACACATATAGCTAGCTTACTTGCTTATATGTCACCCGGGCCCGGTTGGCTCGTCACTCTGGTTATATACATATTTACATATACATAGTTATTTACATACATACTCTTATATAACACGCCGTAAATGCGCTTCTGGCCGTCCGCTTGACGATTAATTTAAAACGCAGCTCGACCTCTCCGACCCCGCGGACCGGACCAGATCAATCGATTGATCCATCCAGCAGTTCAATTAAGTACGGTTCGGTTTCAGTCAGTCAGTCGGTCAGTCAGTCAGTCAGTCAGTCAGTCAGTCAGTTAGTTATTCAGTCGGCCAGTCGGCCAGTCAATCAGTCAATCAATCAATCAGTCGAACCAGCGGCGTTCGACCGGATCACAACCTCGCGTTGGCTTAAAAAGGTGGCTCGACCTGTGTCTGATAATTAACTCCCACCTTCTGGCACTCCCTTCCAATTCTCCATTCTCCGTCCTCTTCTTTTTTTTTCTTCTCCTCCCTCTTTCTCTCTCTCTCTCGAAGGCTCCTCCCTCCCCGTCTTCAGTATCCAGCTAGCCGTATAAACTTCACGAAACCTCCTCCGAGGCTCTTCCCCGTCTCCAATCCTACGTCATCCCCCGCTGTCCGACCTGAAATGAGTTGTGAGTTCGCACAGGCGATTCAACCCCACCATCAACCACCCTGGTAGATACCTATGGTACTCGACATGATATGATGCGTGATAATGTACCTCACCAGGGCCAAACATGAGCTCCAAGCTGACCATGGTCCTTCAAATACAATAGCCTTCTTCAATAAACTAGGTGGTCAGCCACCCAGCTATGACAAAAAGTCCGTTAATTCTCCATCAAAATCTCCATCTACCTTTTGAAGCCGGACTGACTGACCATGGATTCCAAAAGATCGCAATACAAAATGGGCCGCACTTTGGTATTACTCACCGCCGTCACATATACATACGCACCTACATACGTGCATCACACGTACAAACGTGCCATTTGAGGGGTAGCTGCTAATTTTCCGTCTTTGTGAGGGGAACAACAGGGTGCCGGTACCTACGGTATTGTGCGAGAGGCCGACAGCTCTGACGGCAAGGTCGCCGTCAAAATCATCCTCAAGAAGAACGTCAAGGGCAACGAGCAGATGGTCTACGACGAATTGCAGCTGCTACAACACCTGAAGCATCCACATATCGTTCGGTTCGTCGATTGGTTCGAGTCGAAGGTACCTTTGGCCCCACCCCCGCTCCGTGCCCCAAAATAAAACACGTTGTTGTAAAATAGCAATAAAACACCGGCTCCGTTCGTACCGAAAAAACATATGCTGACTTTCGAGGCGGGGTAGGATAAATACTACATTGTTACTCAGTTAGCCACCGGTGGAGAGCTATTTGACCGTATTTGCGAACTGGGAAAGTTCACCGAAAAGGACGCCGTAAGAGTCGTCCGGGAGGTGCTAGGCGCCGTCGATTACCTTCATAAGAATAATGTCGTCCACCGAGGTAAAAATCCACTCTGTAGCCACGGTACCCATGTTTCTCCCCATACTGATAGAAAATCCATCTTGATGGCAGACTTAAAACCGGAAAACCTTCTCTACCTGACCCCGGATCATGAGTCCTCACTCGTCCTCGCAGATTTTGGCATCGCCAAAATGCTTGATAGCAAAGATGAGATGCTCACGACAATGGCTGGTTCATTCGGTTACGCCGCTCCGGAGGTCATGTTGAAGAAAGGTCACGGCAAGCCGGTGGATATGTGGTCGCTCGGCGTCATCACTTACACCTTATTATGCGGCTACTCTCCATTCCGCAGTGAGACCCTACCGGAATTGATTGACGAGTGCAGCAATGGTCGTGTTATTTTCCACGAGCGTTACTGGAAGGGTGTCAGTTCCGATGCAAAGTTGTTCATTGGGGAGCTTCTTCAACCTAACCCGAACGAACGTTTGACCAGCTCGGTACGATACACGGGCGATACTACCTCCCCGCTTTAGATAGCAAATACTGACAAAGATGGGTTTATAGGACGCTTTGCATCACGTCTGGCTCACGGGAGAAACCGCCACCGAGCACGATGTTCTCCCAGAGCTCAAGCAATTCCTCGCCAGAGCCCGCCTCAAGCGTGGTGTCGAGCTCGTCCGCCTCTCAAACCGCATCCAAGCCTTGCGTCTCCAGCAGGATGCTAATTCTGACGACCAGGATGATGTTCCAGAGCAAGCCGGAAACGCTGCTGCTAGCGCTCCGGGTGCACCGCCTGTATCTGCTGGAGGGGCCAGGAGACTCTCCAGAGCTGCGAGGTCTGCCATATTCAGGGAAGTTGTACTTGCAAAGGTTAGAGATATGAAAACGCAGCAACAGAGAGAAGAAGCCGAGGATGCCGTTACCAAGCTCTCCACAAAGTAACAGGATAAGGCCATCCTCGGGGTCAGTTGGGAACGAAAGCATTAAAAAGAGATGGCAAAAGGGTACGGCGCCAAAAACCGCCTCTCTTGTCGTTCGTTTGGACAGACATTAAAGATGCATGCCAAGCTGTAGCAGGTTCTGCGTTTTCCTTTCTTTCTCCTTTCTCGTTCTCTTCTTCTTCTTCCTTTTTTTTGCTCTGTCTACCAGTTGGTTGGGTTTTGTGGCTTTGTGGAAAGCATGCATCGACGTCTGTTCAATCTTTAAGCGTGGCAAAGTGTTAATACCTCTCTCTCTCAAGATTCCCCCGGCTCTTCCCCTCTTGCAGACCTAGTAGTATAGTGGCGGTAACAAAATGATGGCGCTTGGGTTTCCTTGTTAGCAAATTCTCCTGATCAAGTATTTTCGCCAGAAGTAGAAAATGCGAGAGTATATTCTGAGATTTATCCCTTTCTTTAAACCCGGAGTGTTCAGTAATTCGATGCGTAATGCCTTTTTTTGATCCAACAATAAAGCGAGTCCCATATATACACAAATGCATCGCGATATAAAGTAGAAGAATTTGTTAGAATTAGGATTACCGTACAACCATTTATGTAGTAGATAGTAGATAGATGTGTAAAGAGATATCCGTGCCTTCATAAACCACTACTGGTACACTGCTATCGACAAACGACACACCGCATCGCTACCTCCTCGACGTTGGTCTCATGTCGAGATACCGGCGAAAACGGAGTTTCATCGGAACCTTCGCCCTCCTCCCTCTTCGCATCCTCACTATACAGATCTTCCAAACACGACCGATGATAGATATGCCCGCAGTGGAAGACCATGATGATGTTCGATACCTCCTTGTTCCCAGCTTCCTTCTGACCCGTCGCCGTGTCCGCTGCACCGTCCTTCCCAATTCCGGTGTTTTCCTTAAGTCCTGGTAACGCAGGCCGTTCGTCGTGTGGCCCCGCGAGCATGGCCTTTCCTTTGCCCTTAGATATACTACCGAACCGTTCCCGCTGCCTCTTCGCATCCTTCTCGACCTTCATATCCTTGGCCTTCTCGAACGCTTCGATCCGTTTACTCTCCCACGCCGCGAATATCCCACCTGCAGCCCCCGTCCCCCAAAGTTTCTTCCCGCACCCTTCGCACAGCTGACCCTTCGGTTTCCACCCTCGCTGCCGTAACGTCGCCGCACCCTCCACTTCCAAGAATAAATCCTTCTCCAGCAGCTTTCCCGAAAGCGCCAGCAGTTGTTCCTCGTAGGTATACGTATTGAAAATACTCGCCAGCACGTTCCTCAGATCCGCCAACGAAGGCGAGGTGATGGCTGCTCTGTTCAAAAACGCTCGTAGGATCCTCAGGAAGGAAGCCGTGTTCTGTCCGCTGGCCGAGGTTGCCGATAACAACGCCGTGAAGACGTCGTGAACGAGTCGGTGCGTCGCGGCCAATAGCCTCCTCTCCCCGACCATGGAATAATGCGACCGCTGGCTTTTACTGCTGGCTCTCGAAGCCGGCCGCGATGACATCTCCGACACGCTCGCCGTACTCGGACTGACCGGCGTCATCGCGTTCATGTTTGAAGAAGTCCTGAGCACCCCGCTGGCGGACCTGGATATGTGCACCACGCAATCGATCAAATCCAGCCATAGATCCTCCTCCGCCGTCAACGCCAAAGTCTTGCTGTTCAAGGCCTTCTTCAGCGTCATCCGTCCAGACCCGCGGAGCTTGGACTCCAATGCCGCCATCTGTCCCTGACACAGCCATATCCCCACCTTGGAGAACTTTTGCAAAGCGATGAGCATGTCCCCCACGCTGTCGTTCTCTTGATATCCCTGTTCGCCATCCACGCACCCGCGTAGCAACCCCACAAACGCCGCCTCCAGCACCCCCAGATGCTGTACCAGCTTCTTCATCGCCTCCGTAATCAACCCTTCCCTCGCCATTAACAATACGACGCCATCGATAGCCCCCCTATCCTCAAGCGCGGGAATTACGTGATCGAGTTTCAGATCGCCAGGGCTCAACGTCTCCAGAAACCCAGAAACCCTTTCAAAGTCATACGAACACATGAGTCGAATGTACAGCTCCAGCAGCGACCCGTACTCCGGGATCGTATCCCTCTCGTTTCTCATCTTCCCCTTTCTGTTCTTATCCGGAGCCTCGAACACGATCTTGAGGTACTTGTACTGCGTCTCCGGTTCCTCCGTGCAGGATGAGACCACGGCGTGGTGTAGATCCGGCCCAACGACGCTCAGTGTCTCCGCTGCTCTTTCGGCGTCGATGCTCGCGAGCAGCTTTGCGTTCTCCTTGATGACGGCTTTTACTTCATCCCGCTGTTTTGCGGTAAGTACGCTGGCGGGCCTTAGCAGTTCATTCACACAGTCGAAGACCGTACTCTGAGAATCTGCGTCTTCAAAGTACATCTCCATCAACCTCGGGTAGTCCTTATCGTTTCTGAAAACCGTCTTGAGGACCCTATAAAACCCGGCGGAGGTGAAGGCGTCAATTAAGGAGGTTACGTCCGGCGGGTGGTAGACCGATAGCAGGTACTCCGCGCTCAGCTGACAGTCTTCGGCGATATCGCTGCCGGGGTAGTTACACAGTCCCAGCAGGACCCTTTGCAACGTGCTTCCCGGGAATAGAAGGTATTGCGGGTACTTCGGTAGGTTTCTGGCGATGAACATGTCGAGGTATATTGTATCCTGGGCTGTGAAATCCGTGCGATTCATGACCTCGAGAAGGATGCTGACGATGTACTGCCTATTCACGGAACGACCGAATACTTGGTCTTCGCTGAGTTCAGACGCACCCGCCGAAGAGCTGAGGTTGGATGGATTGGGATCGTCGTTGAGGAATGAGTCTTCAAACGCTTCGTTGAGGCAGCTCAGGAAGCTCGGGGCATCGAACTCGAGAACAGCGCGGAGGTATGGGAATGAAGGTTCGTTGTTGTGGTTGGTGGTTTTTGTCAGAACGTAGGCTGAAGATCCCCTGGGCCATTGTATCGGACGTCCAAGGAAGAAGAAGTAGTATAGCATTGCCTTTGCGGATACGGCCTCGGAGTCAGACATGATGTCACCCGTAGGGTAGGATCGCCCAGTGAGGATGTACGAGAGGTACGGGAATATTTTGAGAGCGTTGGTGCTATTCAAGCTCCGGACTTCCGCACCGTCTTCGTGGACTGTTATCAGCGGGATGATCAGGGCGAGGAGCTCGGTCATGGGGGTGATGTAGTCCGACAATGCTTGGTTCCAGACGTATATCAAAGCGTCGTAGAGACTGTGTTCCTTGCAAAGCCTTGTAACTTGATGGATATCCATCGTTCGGGGGTCCATGTGACAGATCATTTCTTCCAGACGGCTTTCAAAGCTGAGGGATGTGTAGTGTGAAATTAGAGATTTGACGACAGTCGGGGGCAGGTACGTGAGCTCTCCGCTCAGGATGAGAGGTTCAAGGGTTTCGAGGAAGATGCCCTCCGCTGAACCGTCCTCGAATGCTTCAAAGGCAGTTTCGAACAGGAAATCGGTCGTGCCCATGCTCATGCAAGCGGTCACGCAGGCTGTTGCGAGTTCCTGTAGCTGTTCTCTTTCCTTGATGGGGACTGAATTGGCTGTTAACCCGAAAGCGTATCGTAACGAGGCACCCATCATGTCGAGAAGCTTGTCTCTGACCATCGTATGACGAGCGTCGTCGTCGGAAGGTAACCCGACGGTGATCATTTCGGTACCACCTAGGTAAAAGGATGTCGCGAGCTTCAATGCGCCGATAAAGTCTCCGACCTCCATGAGCGCGAGGAGTCTATCCGCCCAGTTCGACAATGCCCCGACAGAAATATCATAGGACCCCTATTAAGCATCAGCGTGATGAGTTTTCAAACATCCTGGTGTAAAATGTTTAGGTGACTGGCTGACACATACTAGTAAGAACACCCGACCTTTGAAAGTCTTTATACTGTTGTAATAAGCATCCGCGATGCTGGCATGTAAGGAGCCCTCTTCATCCATACTTCCCACGAGAGACCGTAGCTGTCGAGCAAAGTAATCATGATGATATATATGCTTCTGAATCAAGTCAAATCTCTCGGTAGCACGCATGGTGGGTTCTTCGATAATTATCAGCCGTTGGCTAACTGTGACGACGCAGAGAATCTACCATCAGGTGATCCCCTTAACTTCTTGTACCAACAATTTGTTGAAAAACTAGGAGGGAGGGCAATCTATACCTGTCGATTTAGCCATTGCACCGCTACGATGGCCTCGTCGCTCTTCCACCGGCTTTTGAGTCTAAACTGTAGTGCGGGCGGTTTGTACGGATCGACTTCAGCCCCTTCTTTCTCCGAGTGTAGAACCTCCATTACGGTCAAAACATTCGACCAACAGTATGCCAACCTTGGTTGCATAACTTGATTCGGCCGATCGCTTTTCTGGCTATCATTCTTGAGCTTTATAGCGGGGAACCAAGCTAGGCAGCCGCTTAGAGCGGCTTCACTCGCTACTTCTTTTGGCCTGGCGAGCTTGTGCTGCGTTTGCGCAATCGGCGTAGTTGAAACGATGACCAGGAGATAGGGTGTTAACATTGCAGTTAAGCCCATCGTATCCGTCGGCTGCGGGGCATTTCCCAGAGGTAATGATGCGAATGCAAGAACTGAGCTTGGCTTCCGCGGTCGAGAGGCCGTCGCGATATCAAATGGATACCTTCCAAGGATTCTGGTAGTTTTGACGACACGACCAACCAGGCTGCGACTAGCGAGATGGGAGAAGGCCATCCCCTTGTCGTCTGCAGATACCAGCGCTGTGTGTCTAGTACCCAGGAACCCAAGATGCAGGACGGATGTTCCTTGGACATGACCATCTTCTTTTTTCCCGTCGATTTGCCCCAGTGGTATTGGGGGAATCGATAGAAACGGCCGGGCCGACTTTCCAATTTCCCAGGTAAAGATATGTCCTTTAGCATGGCCGCCAGCGATTGTCGTATAGTCCGCTGAGATGGCGAGGGATGTAATTCCGCCGCATTCCACCGCTAGATTTGGACGATAAGCGTCATACTCGAATTTTCATATATTGTAATTTTTGAAGCTCACCCTTTAGATTTTGACCGATTACTGACATGAGGGTTTGGTGATAGTCGAAGATCAAAATCAGCCCCCTCGATGTCCCGACCGCTATTGAAGCAAATATATTGATACAAGTCGGCTCCCCATAAGCTCGACGCCCGCTCTCGGAATACAGTTGCGCCTTGAGCTTCTTAAGCTTCGTCCACCTGATAACATCCCATGGCGTCGAACCGTCGTCCGCATCTCCGTCTAGATCCTCTCCTTGTCCTGAAAGTGACGACGATCTCGAGTGGCCCGCTAGAAAAGCGGGTGATGCGGCCCTTGGAGATGCTAGCGGTGACGAAGATATTGATAACCTGCTTTGGAATCTACGGTCGAACGGGCGCAGTGAACCTGTAGGTGTGTTTTGAAGCGAAGGCCGCCGGGGAACGATATTACTACCCGGCGAAGAGGGAGCCGACGCCTATCATATTGTTAATATCCCTTACATATATTTTGACTCTATTGTAAAGGCTCCAATTCACCTGCACGGAAAGCACATCGTCCGGGGTCCCGGGAGGACTCGGCAGGTGGGAGCCGCCTTCGCTCTCCAGATCCGCACTATCGTCGGCTCCATTCGTGACCTCCCCTTCTGCATCTATTACATCAACATGCTCTGTAGATTTTGTCCGCTTGAACGTAAACCCGTTTGTCCGTGACGCCGTACTTCGTTGCGCAGTATCTTGCAAATGGTCTATTTTGTCCGAGAGCGTATCGGGAGGCTCCGCTAGAGCATCTTGCTCTTGGTCTGTTGCGACATCCTCAAGCTTTGGGCGAGATATATGGTCCGACGGGTCTTCTCCCTCTTCAAACGGTTCGAATGCCTTTCCCTTGAGCTTGGGTGAATCATGTGGAGCCTCTGGATTGAAGGCTTCGGCTTCTGGGGAGCTCATCGAATCGTTGACGGATTGTCAATAAGCATCTCTCCTAGCTCACAAACACAAAGAAAAAAGATATTGGAAAAAAAGGCACCGGGAAGAGAGAGCTGGAGCCGGCGACAACGTTGGTGTGCTCTGATTTTTTCTCCAGGGATATTGCGAGAGGGGTCTACCGGGTTGAAGCTTGGGGAGACATATAGACGCTCAGGATGGATATGTAGGTGGGTGCACTGGTGTGGAGTTAATTGGGGTTGCGCGTTAAGCTGGGCGGTGTCTTGTTTTAGATCTCTTTGCGACAGACAGGCATTCTTCTCTTGATAATCTATCCGCAATCCACGTTTCACAGAAAAACCCATCCCCCGTTCACTCAACCTCGATCGCATTCAGCCACGAGATAAACTTCCTTAGCACACACGAACTATTCAAACGATCATGTCGGACATCGGCCCCGCCCTCCCGCCACATCTCCTCGCAAAGCGGAAACGCCAGCAAGAGGAGGCCGCGGCCGCTGCTGCTGCTGCTGCTGCTGCGGCGCTCAAGGAATCGGAAGGTAAAACATCACAGGAGACTGTTGTCAGTGCTACTACGGCACCCGAGAATGATGTTGACGAGAATCCCGAGAAGCGACGGAGGGTGATGGGGCCTTATATGCCTGCACCGATTGATCAGATGCCATCGAAGGGACCCGACGAGGACGATGACAATTCCGAAGGGAAGAGAGATCACGATGAAGATGGGTCTTCTTCGTCAGATGATGAAATTGGACCTTCGTTACCCGGTGCCCGGGGTAGTGCGGTATGTGAGAGTTTCAACACGAACTTAGGATTCATGAGCACTTCAAGGGAAAAAGTTTATGTTTTTTTACTAATATGGTCCCGTTTCATGTACAACTGTACAGGCAGACGAAGAGGCCGCCGCTCAACGGCGTCTGGCATCGCGGGTCCAGGCTGCAGAGGATAAAATTACACGCGACGAGTGGATGCTCGTGCCACCGGAACAAGGCGATTGGACGTCACGGGTGGACCCCACGAAGATTAGAAGTAGAAAGTTTCAAACGGGCAAAGGGGCGCGGGCTCCGACAGCCAAAGGTGGTGATAACAGCTTATGGATGGAGACCGCTGCGGATAAAGCGAAGCGGGTGGCAGATGAGGTCATGGGAGTGCGAAGACCGGCGAATGAGACGGGTGTGGACGAGGATCCCAAGGTCAAGGCTGCACGGATGGAGGCCGAGGAGACACAGAGACGGATCGATGAGTATAATGTGAGTATCTTATGCATGAATTTCCATTATATTTAAGTTTCTGTCGCATCGGTTACGAAACGGGGAGCTAATCTCGCACGTATCTCTCTCTCTCTGCAAAAGGCGAAAAATCGAGGGAAGAGTCTGATGGAAAAACACTCAAAGTCTAAAGATCGGAAAGAAGAGGATGACCCGAGTAAGAGAGCTTTTGACCGTGAGAAGGACATTGTCGGCAGCAGCAAGAAGATCGGGCACCAGCAGAAGAAGCAAATGCTGGAAAGAGCTGCGGATTTCGGATCGAGGTTTTCGAAAGGGAGCTACCTGTGAGGAAGATAGGCTCATCTGAGGACACCCCATGCCTTTTTCGCTACTAGCCGTTATGGGATGGCGGTGATCGCTTCGCCATTCAGTATCGCTTCGGCGGCCAATTTGAAGCACCAGATTCAGAGAAATATGCTCATTTGAAGGCAGTAACGTGTGTATCACAGAACAGGCAAAGATACGGACAGAAAGACAGAGATCGAAACGGAATGCATTGAAAGAGCGATATTCTGTGAGGTCGCATTGGAGCTGCTTGAAACGGATGCGGTCAGGGCGTCGTAAAACATCGCTGAAACGACCGCGCGCAGAGCATCGAGATGTTATCTGCATGTTTCTTCCCACCAGCCTCTGTCTAGCCTCTTACCTCTTTCACTCTTTTCTTTCCCTGACCGGGACATAAATAAACAAAATATCAAATGGACCGTATGTACTCTAGATATATATATATACATACCATGGTACGGTAGCACCTCGTTTACTATC
>JAJTTS010000004.1:1657411-1673374 GCA_036971165.1 Arthrobotrys iridis
TTTTATAATCGTCGTAATTGCACGGCACACAGCCCCTCGTCTGCTAATTAACGGCGGGCATCCCTTGCTCCACCCCAACTGCCCAAGCATCCCCAACTCCACCGAGCGGACCATTCGGTCATGCTGCAGCGCAGCACCTTCTCAGAACAGCCACCCACCTTCTCCTACCTGATTCAATCAGAATCAAAGTCCCCCAGCTTTTGCTCTGGTTCTGCTTTTTTTCTTCTTTCTCACTCTCACTCTCACTCTCGCTCTCACTCTCACTCTCTCTCCCACTTCTGTTCTATTCTGTTAAACCTGCTTCCAAGTATTCCACATCCTTCGGGGCTATATATAAACAAGTGCTTATACAACCAAGTACTTTATATCCTCAGGCGTGTGCCTCGATAGACGGACCTCTTTCCTCCCTTCCCTTCTTCCTTATTCCGATATCCCTCGAGTCTATCTAGATCGATCTTTCGACCCCGGCACGGAATTCTTCCGGAAGAAAGTCGCCGACCCCCCAAATACATACTCCATCTTCTGCTGCGTTTGTTCGATTGGAGGGTTCAAACAGGCGTCCAGGCAACACATCCGATTTATCCTTTTTTAAGTCTGTTCCTTAGCTACGACATATTTCGAACAGGGAACGATCGATAATATTTTTTCGAACTTGCTCTTTGCATTGCATTGGGAGGAGGGAAACCCGGAAAGGGTTACTTGAGAGCGTGTAGGATATTTATAAAAATATATATACCCCCCAAAAATGGCGACTTTACGGCCTCGTCAGATCATATTATACGATGATGACTATGGCTGGTGGTATTCGGACGTAAGTACCAAAACTTAAGTAATGCTCGGTGACGTTTATCCCTTTCTGACACTGACTCGTTTGTTGCATTCTAGACCGCCATAATCGTCAAATGGACCATCGGCGCGATCATTTTCGCAATCATAATCGCATACTTTGGCGGTGGGTACATTCACGCCAAAAACCGCATGGCGAGGGGCCTCGAGCCCTTGGGTTATCACAGATGGATGGTCAGACGACAGATGGCGCCGCAGGCTTATCCGAGCCATTTTAATGGGAATACCGGTGGTGGGTACGGAAACTATGCGGGCTATGCGGAACCCTATCAGCCTCCTCCGCCTGGTACGTTTTTATACATCTGAATCTCTATATATTTACTCTCTTTGGATGTGGTGTTAACCCGTATGCAGTTTACAACCCGACTCAAGGACCACCGCCAAGTTACTATCCCGATAATATGGCAGCGCGAGGGGATATTCCGTTGAATCCGACAAAGACCAACCCGAATCAAGTTTATCCTGGACAGCAGCAATTCACCGGTGTCACAGGTGGTGAAGCCAGTGGCAGCGGGCCCAGGCCGTGATATAATCGTCTTTTAGATATCGGCTTGCTCATAAACGCATCCTTTCTTTGCCCTAAACAATCATATTGCATCTTTGATTTTATTTTATTTTTATTTTTTCCCCTTCTATCCTTCGACCAATTAAGATAGTCGTATTATGAGGGTCTGGCATTGTATTTTTGTACTACTACTTGCATATGTTTCGAGCGTTCCAAGGATTCCTTTTACTTTGCATCTGTTGATTGTTGGTGGTGTTGCATCCGTCATGGTCCTTTCGGCGAAACAGGGTGAGAAAACTATTTGGCTTGACAATCGATCTCATTGGAACCAGTTGATAATGTGATCTTTTGATTCGCTTTTCATGTATACTTTACACATCAGAATAACAAGAAAAGACGATTGAATCACCCTTCGTGGAAGCGGTGAGGTTTTTTTTTTTTGTAAAACAACAATGATGATAATAATAATGCGCCGAACGCCAAAAGTTCGCCGATAGATAACCCCCAAAGACTACCAGAAGATTTTGAGAATAAAACTCCCTTTGCACCGTCGCTATACTTGAATCCACCTGTGGTCGAAGAACTCCATTTTTGAAAATAAGATTATATGTCCCCCTGCCTGGCCCCTGTGTGAAACAAAGACGAAAAGTTCCACAGACCTCATTACTCATAGATCATCCAACACCATCGCATCAGGATCTCCATTTGGTGGAGTTGTTGGCATGAAAGCCATAGGACTATGAGTGAAACCCTCTCCGAGTTGGCCCATACTTTGATCCATCATGGGATTGACTGGTGGTATCTGCTCGGATCGAATCCCGTCCATAGCACTACCGCTGCTGCGCATCCTAAAGCGTTCCTTCACTTCCATCACCGATCTCCTAGCTCCGGAGTCATCCACAATCTTCTCTAGAGGTCTGTAAAGGATCAAATCCATGGAGCTGCCAGAACTCGCCCTCGCAGTTGTCAGCTTGGTGACTCCCGTACCAGCGGATGTCGAGGAAGCTTTCAGAACCACCATGGGTATCCGTGACATCTCGCGCTCGACGTCGGAGAGAAATATTATGGGATTGTTCTTTCCGTTTTTCGCGGGCGATTCCAGGTCCGAATCATCGGAGGAGTCAAGATCGTTCACGAATATTCTGTACGGAGTTTCGTCGACATCCATCACCGCCGGTGGAGGCGAGGAGGGACGCTGGAACGGTGGAGGGGTGAGGTTCCATGGATCTCGGTTTGCGGCAGCGCCAGCGTTACCGTTATAGCCGGATAGGATATTTCTGGCGGGCGATGCCGTACGCTTTGAGACTCGGGAAGGGTTTGTGGTGGTGGTAGTGGTGGTAGCGGCGCTATTTCGGATGTTCAGCTTACGGAAGCGTTTGGTTAGAGGTGTTTCGACGGTGGGTTCGATGTCGGCCTTACGTTTTCGGAGGTTGTATGGGATGTCGAGAGGTACGAGGCTAGCAGGTGCTGACGGGGAGGACTGCGGGCTGAAGAACACCGACATTGTGTATTTTCCCAGCGTCTCTTTTTTCTTTCTTTCTTTTTTTTCTTCTTTCTTTGTCTCTTTGTATTATCGAAGGTATCAGAGAGGCTAAGAGGGTATTACAGATCTGGGAGGATATTAAAGGACGGGGGGAGAAAGATGGTCTATATAAAACTGACGTGCATGATGTATGGTGACGGTTGTGTTTTTGTTTCCTTGGAAAGGAAAGGTGTTTGTCGCGAGCGAAATTTCGACGGCCTTCTCGAAGCCAAGCAACTCACCTGGCGATGGATGGATGGATACGGGACGGACGACGGGCCCTGCGTCGGGTTTGCTGTTTAAAGCAAAGGGTCTCGATTAGCGCCCGGTCCTGCTACAACAGATGGAGGAGATAAAAAGAATAGATTGCCTAGAGCAGGCAGACAATTAATTATCTCGCTGGTAATATAGATATCGATCGGTATATATATATATCTCAGGAGTGCTTGCATTGGAAGTAGTCTCCGGCCTCGATGGCCATCCATGGACATAAGTTCTATAACATCATGAGATATATGCTATATACTCATATGTCCCCAGGCAAATAACTGGAAAGTTAGCGAGTACCACCAGAAATGATAAAGGATGCCGATAACTAGTCAATTCACCCTATCTATCTGAGTATGTATCTATCTATCCAATATAAGTGGTCCCTGATATATGATATCTACGATAAAATGGCTATCAGCGGCTGGTGGCCAGGGCAGCCCTCCTGTGTACTGTTCGGTGGGAGTGAATCTGTCTGATCTGATTATGACTCCTTCTGGATGGCGGACCTCCCAGCATTGCCCCGCCAGAAACCCGCATAGAAATTCCTGAACGTCCCTCCAACGACAACGACCTCTCGACTCTTCTGGATGAGCATCCGCTTCCTCTCACGCCCTCATCAGCTTCCCAGGCCATTGAGAATCACCTCTCCTTGCCATCCGCTGCACAGCCATCCGCGAGTCTCTCGGAGCCTTTTCCAGCTTGGTAGACGTTCTCATCAACCGGCTCTCGTGCTGTCTGCTGCTACCACCGCTGCTGTCGGTGTTGGTGCTGCCCGTCAACGCTGCTTCCATCAACACTTTCCGTGCGGCGGCAACACCTCGAGGCAAACAATTACCCGTTTCAGTTCTGCAACACAAACAACACGTCTTTTCTGTGTTGCCTCCGCATCCACCACAGACGCCCCACCAACGCTCAATAGACGCTTCCCTCAACCATCAACCTCACCACCACCATCTCTCTTTCATCTCCGTCATCAAACTGCGTCTCATCTAGCTACCGCATCTCACCGTAGCTTCAGCTTCAGCTTCATTATCACCAGAAATCTCCCGTAAGTTCTGTCATCATCTCCTCTCTCTGTCTCTCCCTCCCCTCCTCTCCCTCATCTTTGCCTTCATCACCTGCTTCCTAGAGCTCTTCACCTGCTTCTTCCCTCTTCTTCCCTCCTCTTCTTCCCTCCTGTCGCTCTTGCAGCTACATCCTCACTTCATCCATTAGCAACCTATATATATCCCCATCAGCCTGCTCCCATCAGATTCTTCCCATCAGCCTGCTCCATACTATTCCCATTCCAATCACTACCTTCAATTCCCTCATCTTCATCTGCTCCTCTCTCCCTCTCCCTCTCCCTCTCCCTCTCCGTACATACACACACACACACATCCATATACATATTCCTTCCTAATTATATATTTTATATTCCCTTGTCACTTGTCAATCACACCCCTGCCCAAATATATATACCCAATTGTCCAGGACAATCGATTTCATTATAGATATATCATTTTCTGGCCCCCGAAGCAGCTCTGAGGTGCTAACACTCAAATTTTATACCTTTCAGACCTCGTCTAAAGACTTCGTACCTTTTACCCAAGTCACTTTCACCCGCTACGCACCTCCCTCGTCGTTGGATAACCGTGAATAGAGTCCTACCGGAGTCTAAATTCACCCGGTGCAAGGTCTCGACAAGGTTACCCAACCCTTTGATCCTGCAGAAGCTGGTTTCCAGACAATTTTCTATCCAATCCCGCAAAATGTCGACCAAGGCTTCTTCTTCATCTTCCACCCAGCCCACGGTTGTCGGCGCTACCGCCGCAGAGCTGAAGTGGACTGCCGTCAATGTCAGACAAACCTTTATAGACTATTTCCAGAAAAAGGGTCACACATTCTGTAAGTATTACCAACCTATACTGCTCCGTTCTATGAATTACTTACTGATTCCACACCCAGTCAAGTCATCGCCATGCGTCCCACTCAACGATAAGACGTTGCTGTTCGCCAATGCTGGCATGAACCAGTTCAAGCCCATTTTCTTAGGGACGATCGATGAGAAATCCGAATTTTCCGGACTGAAACGCGCATGTAATACTCAAAAGGTAATTTATCTGCAATTTGAAACATGGTGAGATGTAGTTATTAACTCGGGGTGTCAGTGTATCCGTGCCGGAGGAAAACACAATGATCTGGAGGACGTGGGCTCGGATTCATATCACCACGTATGTCACAACTTCCGGTTCCCTATGCTATACCGCTTGCTAACTAGAGATCAGACTTTCTTCGAAATGCTGGGAAATTGGTCGTTCGGCGATTACTTCAAGAAGGAAGCAATTGCGATGTCGTGGGAACTCCTCACTAAGGTCTACGGACTGAACCCTGACAGACTCTACGTTACATATTTCGAGGGCGACCCTGCTTCCGGGCTCGAACCCGATTTTGAGACCAGGGGCTTGTGGCGCCAGGCCGGTGTCCCGGATGATCATATCATCCCCGGAAATGTCAAGGATAACTTCTGGGAGATGGGCGACCAAGGACCATGCGGCCCCTGCACAGAGATACATTATGACCGGATTGGAGGTCGTAACGCAGCCAAACTAGTGAACCAAGACGACCCTAATGTCCTCGAAATCTGGAACAATGTCTTCATTCAGTTTAACAGAGGAGAGGATAAGTCCCTCAAGCCGCTACCTCACAAGCACGTTGACACAGGTATGGGATTCGAACGATTGGTATCCATCCTCCAAGACAAATCCTCGAATTATGATACCGATATTTTCGAGCCTTTGTTCAAAAAAATCCAAGAGGTGGCCAAGGCCCCCCCCTATGGCGGCAAGTTCGGCGCAGAGGATGTTGGTCACGTTGACAAGTCGTATCGTGTAATCGCCGATCACCTCCGAACCCTCTCCTTCGGTATCGCTGATGGTGGAAGGCCAGACAATGATGGCCGTGGATACGTCTTGAGACGCATCGTCCGCCGTGGTTCTCGATACGCCCGAAAATGGTTGAACGTGAACATTGGTAGCTTCTTTTCAACTCTCCTTCCCGCTCTTGTTGAGCAAATGGTCAGTAACCTCCATCAACCTCACCCTGATCCCTTCAACCCACCAGCTCAACAGCTATCCAATACAGCTTGATACTGACCTTACTATCTAGAGCCCAATCTTCCCTGAGCTTAAAGAGAAGCAAGCAGAGATCAAGAGACTTCTTGACCAAGAAGAGGAGTCCTTCGCCAAAACCTTGGATAAAGGAGAGAAGAGATTTGAACAGCTCGCTCAGGTCTGTCTTAAGGAGAAGACCCTATTGTCCGGCGACGACGTTTGGAGACTCTACGACACTTTTGGGTTCCCTCTAGACCTCACGGACATAATGGCAGACGAGTTTGGTGTCCAAATCGACAGAAAGGGCCTCCTGGAGGCCGAGCGAATTTCCAAGGAGATATCGAAGCAAAAGAAAGCTGTTGATGGAATCACCCGCCTGGCTCTTGACGTTCATGCCCAGGCTATTCTCCAAAAAGAAAACATCCCAGCTGCCAATGATGATGCCAAGTTTTGTAAGTATATGTATACTTCCAATGTGTAGCATTCAGCTGCTAATAGTGAGGCTTTTTTAGTGTGGGGCGATGAAGCCATTCTCCGCGACTCGAAGATTCTGAAAATCTACGTCAAGGAAGGGTTCATTCAATCGACGGAAGGGCTTCCTGAAGATGTCCAAGTCGGTATTTTGCTCGACAAAACTTGTCTCTACGCCGAACAAGGTGGCCAAATCTACGATTTTGGCACCATCTCCATTCCTGGAAAGAGTGAATTTTTCGTTGACCACGTCGTTTACCATGGCAAGTATGCGCTCCACTCTGGAACGATCCAAAGAGGTGCCTTGAAGGTCGGTGATACCGTTCAGGTTGAATACGACGAGGTATGTACCATTTCTCCTGATACTCGAGAATCATGCTTACATTGGATAGGCCCGACGTGCCCCGATTCGCGTCAACCATACGGCCACCCACGTCCTCAATTACGCATTGAAGGAAGTTCTTGCAAAGAACGGCGGTGAAGTTCACCAAAGAGGTTCCTTGGTTGACCCGGTCAAGACTCGTTTCGATCTTTCCTGGGATGGGCCCATCAACCCACAACAAATCGAAAGGATTGAAATCGAATCCAACAGCTACATCAACCAGAAGGTCCAGGTATACACCAAAGAGATTGATCAGAAGACCGCTTATAGCATCAACGGTGTTCGAGCTGTATTTGGCGAAAAATACCCAGACCCAGTCCGTGTGGTGTCTCTTGGAATCGATCTTAATCTGATCATCGAGAACCCAACCGATCCACAGTGGGCTAGGGTCTCAATCGAATTTTGCGGTGGTACTCACCTGAAAACCGTTTCAGACATCACTGAAATGGTCATCACCGAAGAAAGTGGTATCGGAAAGGGTATTCGTCGAATTGTCTGTGTTACAAACGAGATCGCTGCAGAGATCCGAGCTCTAGAGAAGGAATTTGCCGCAAAGCTGAAAGCTGTTGATGACATGCCCTTCGGGCCTGAGAAGGAGGTTGCAGGCAAACTCTTCTCCAGCAGCCTCAATAACGCCGCACTTGGCCTTGTGACGAAGACACAGATGAAGGCCGATTACGCAAAAATCAACAAGCAGATCATCGATGATGCTAAGACTCGCGCTAAGAAGTATCTGGACAAAGCTGAAGCTGCTGTCGCCGCCGCTTTCACTGATAACAACAAAAACACTGCTTTGGTTGAGCTCGAGGCTGGTACGACTGCCAAGACTGTTACTGACGTCTTGAAGTCCGTCGGAAAGACCCACGATAGCAAGGCCGTCTATCTTGTTGTCAAGCCCGTCAAAGGTGACGCCGACGCAAAGATCTTCCATGGTCTTCATCTCCCACAGGTAAGACACAAATTTTAATTTCTCCGATGAGACAGCGACTGACTTTCCCGATAGACTGTTGTCGCCCAGGGCAAGAACGCCCAGTCTGTTACCCAAAAAATCAGTGAAATAGTCGGAGGCGGAGCCGGCCCATCAAGGGACGGAAGGACGAGTCAGGGTGCCGGGGTTGAGGTCTCGAAATACAATGAAAGCGTGGAAGAGATCAAGAAGCTCTTGGCTGGCCTTGGGATATAAGGCGTCGGCACGGTTTGTTTTTGATGATTTCTTAAGATGGCCAGCTATTGTCTTTTCCTCTCTGAGCATTCTTTGTGCACCAGCATAACCTCTAGCCCCTCTACAGAACCTCCCCTCCGATTCTGGGTCTTTCATTCTCTGTCGATATTATTTCCCACCCCTATCATACAACCATTTTTATTATCACCCAGGATCCGAGACTGCAAGGGCTTCCCCCGTTTTCATTTGACCATCTATGGCTGTGGTCTTCTGAATGCTTTTCTTATTATCCGCTGGCATATTTGATCCTTTTCTTACTGGCCTACTATTTCCCCCTCTATCATGTCTATTAACAAGATACTATTATCGAATGGAGGGTTTTTTTTTTTTTTAACTCTCGTACCATTTTGTGTTTTCGTTCTGTCTGTGAGACGCTGGTAGGCGGGGGTTGCCTCTATGCCTTTTTCTTCCTTTGATACCATTGCTGCTTGTAAACCGCATGCTTTTTTGTAAACAAGATGACGGTACCTTCCGTTTGCCAGATTTTATAGAAAACTCAGAGTATTTGAGCATTTGCTCAGAAGTGAGCATCGATATCAATGCGTAGGGTGGATGATGTGAAATTTATATATATAAAAAGTATGTACAAAGTCACGACCGTACAGCGTTCCCTCGGTCGTTTTTTTATTTTTTTAAAAAAAAAAAATCTAAAAAAGAGGAAAGGGGAAGGAAAGAGAACGAAGATTAGTACAAAAAAATGGGGCCGGGGAGGGATCGGTGTATATCTTTCTTGAGAAGAAATATAAGAAAGAAAGAAAGAAAGAAAGAAAAGAAGATTTAAAAGTGAAAGTTAAACAAAGAAAGGCCCGGTCGTTAGAAAAACATTTGTCTTCATCATCGAATGTCGCTACAGCGTATATACTACTGCTACCGCCACTACTATAAAATAAAAAAACAAGGAAATGGGGGAATCATCGTGAAATGAATAGTCAAAATACGTGAAAAGATATCAAGAAAAGAAAAAGAGGAGGCCCTATAACCCAGACGTCGGCGATACTAGCTCCCCTCCCAGCTCCATCCCCAACCCCGTCAGCTTCCCCTGCGACGACCCTTGAGACCCTTGCGAGCCGCTATTCATGGGACTCGGAGGCACCAGACCGTCAAAGTTCAACCGTCTGCGGGCTTGCATAGTCATCGGCGTCCTCCCGCTCCCGCTGCCGTTGCCCCACATTCCCTGCGCGGGGCTGGGTGTGATGTGTACAAAGTCGTGGAAGTTGAAGCTTCCACTGCCGCCTCCGCCTCCGCCTCCTCCTCCACCGCCGCCGCCGCCTGGTGTGTTCATCATTGAAGATGGTAGTGCCGCTGCGGACCCCTTTGACGGCGGCGTCGACGGGGCGATTGAGACGGTAGCTTTTGTCATTGTATTCGGAGAGGGTGATGTTGCCAGGTATAGTAATAAATCCGCGCCTTCGCCGTCTGCCTTCCCACCATTGTTGTTGTTATTATTATTGCCATGCCGGTTATTATTGTGGTTGTTCCCTCTATTGCTGCGTTCTTCCAGTTTCTCTCCGGCAGTGGTGAACACGGGTCTCGCGGGGATCGTTCTGTGCGGCGGAGTTCTGGGCGGCGAGGAGTGGAACACCGGTTGGGGTTCGTGGTCTTCGTGATACCGGTGGTGTCGGTTGTGATGGTGGATGTTTAACATCGGACTGCCCTTCCTTGTCGGTGAATTCGTATACGAAAATTGCGCTTGCGAGCCGCCGCCCATATCGAAACTGCTGTTGCTGTTGTGGTGGTAATGGTGGTGATACCCAGGTGATGATTGCGGAAGCCGGTGGGATTCCTTCCACGCCCTGTTTTTGCTGTGATTTCGAAAACTGTGCCGCGCGGCCGGTTCGTAAAGCATGTCGACGTCTTGATCCAAATCTAACTCCACATCTTGGTCTAAATCTGCTTCTCGGCCGTCACCGTGTTGGACGAATAATCCGCCGGTCTGGTGGATGTCCCCGAACGATGCTCCCCCTCCTACCGCCGTTCTTGCACGTTTCTTTCGATGCGCCGGACTCGCTGCGTTCGATGAGGATCCGTTACTAAGTCGCCGTCTGACGTTACCGTTGGCACCATTGATATTGGTATTGACATTCCCATTGTTGGCGTTAGTGTTGTTATTATTATTAGTGGTGGTGGTAGTATTATAATTCCCACTCCTTATGCTGCTGCTGCCGTTCGAATCGGTGCTATCGTGGTGACTGTGGTGATGGCGGTGGTGTTGTTGGGGGTGCGGCGGGGATATCGTGCGTCCTTCTTGGATGGCCTGCATTCGCTTGCGCATGAGGTCCTGGTCGACCCGGGGTTCTATGGTGTCGAGGTCGAGGTTCTCCCAGCCGCGCTGGGTCTTGTAGCTTGCGAGGGCGAGACGGGATTGTAATTGGCGGGCCATCTATTAAATAATTTTTAGAAAAAAAGAGTAAGACAAAAAAAAACCAGTGAAAGTCTGTGTGAGTATCTTTCATTTCATTTTTTTTTCTTTTATACAAAAAATTCCAAGGGGTTTGATTTTTCGGTGTGTTAGGAAAGGGAGTTGTGGATGTATGCAGATCACACAACGGAGGAAGTTATTACCCTCGAGACTTTCGCCCGCCGCAGAACCTTCTCCGACGCCTCCGCTGTCTGTTCATCGGTCCATGACCCGACGAAGGACTCTGACTCCATCCAGCTGTGAGGAAGGGTTGCGGTGGTAGTGGTGATGCTTTTTTTTGGTACTTCGAATGTTGATATGGGGTATGTAAATGGCGGGCTTTTCCAAGGGGGATTAGACGAATTGATGTCGGCGCTGGGTTTCTATAAAGAATGGGAATCGATTGGGTGGTGCTATAGTCGTGGGTTTTTCAATTCCCCCCCTGGTCGGTGTTAGCTCGATATCCGAGAAATTTTATATCGGTATATAAAAAAAGTGACGTCGGTTCGTTAAAGTCTCGGCTGGTTAGAAAATTCGAAGAAATGTTGGGTAGATAGATAAATAGGTAGAATAGGTCAGGGAAACCGGGATGGAGAAACAAAAGGAAGTTGAAAGATATATATATAGTTATATAATTCGAATTGACGAGAAGAAAAAAGAGCTGAACGTTGATGGAACCTGCCCGCCCCTCCTCTTTGCTGGATAATATCGCAAAAAGAGTAATATAATATGATGCTGAAACTCGGCTGTCTCGCAACAGGAATCTTATGGTTACCCGTGGATACCGCTGCCTCCAAGAAAGAAAAAAAAAAAAAAAAAGTTGATTTAGCAAGTTCTAGGCTCTGCCCAGAGTTTTATTCTTGATTTATATATTTATTTTCCTTGGAAATTTTTGATTTCAAGGAACCAAAAAAATAATAATTTAGGACCTTCGATAAACCTCGTGGATTTGAAGATTTGGCAAGATTGAAATTGAAATGTGTTGGATTACTGGATTAGGCAGATATCCAATCGGTAACGGGAGGAATGGAGCGGCTTTATTACTTTGTCCTCCAGCTGACTTGCTTGGAAACGAGAGAGAGAGAGAGAGCGAGAGCGAGAGCCGATGGTGGTTGAAGATGAGCTAGGGGTGGTGGTGGCTGAGCGAAGGAGCGGACGCCAGGCGAAAGATGGCTTTCGTTAACTTTTTACGATTGGTATTTCTTTCTGAGTGAGACGGATTGGAAAAAAAGGGAACTCGTGAAGGGTTTCGAGATTGAGAAGGATATGTAGTTTGGGGGGTTTTCCCCGGATTCCGGATTCGATTCTAGATTCTGAAGGCCTGATGACGGGGGGTGGGTGGATGTTTCTTGGAATAGTCCAGAGACAGGAACCGTATGTCTTGGATGTATTGAGGATAGCTACTTTGGTTAAGCGGGTCGAAGGTTGGGGGGGAAAGTAAAAATAATATTTAAGATCCCCTTATCTGATATTATAGGTGCTCTCGAGGCTCTTTCGTCGGTGGAATACCCGTTCTGATGAAAGGGGAGCGGTTTTTTTTTTTTTTTCAAGGGCATGCAAAAAAATGTCGAAGATTGGTCGATTCGAAGGGGACAAACAATCAGAGGAGAAGAAATATGAGGTGCAGCTGCGGTAGCCAATGATAGATCGAGGAAGGAGTCGAGGATGCAAACTGTCGGATCGGATTGTTATATCCTTTTCGTTTCTTTCTCGGATTCTGACGGTTTCAATTGTTGAAAAGATGTCAAGGTGAACAAATGCACAAGCTAATGGCGCGATGACGGGGTAGCAGTGAGTGTCTGTGTTTCAAGTGCCATATGACAATTGTCAGTAGTCGTAACAGAAGAAACAAAAAAGAAAAGGAATGGTTATCGTATATCGTCTATCGTTTAAGATGGCGACGGTTGCAGGAGAGGAACCGAGGAAGAGAGAGGGAGAGTGAGAGCTGTGATCAGAACAAAGAGAAGGAGAAGTCGTGAGACATCAGGACAGACAAGCAAGGATCTTAATTGAACCATGCAGTTGCCAGTCCGTAAGTTTTCAATGTTCCCGAGCTCCGGGTCACCAAGCGCCCAATGCGGGTGCAGCGACTGCAGGATATATATCTCAATATCAATATCGATTATCAGATTCTAGTTATCAGATGTAGATACTCAAAGTATATATATCTGGAAAGAGATGGAGATAGATAATCAGAAAGAGAGAGAGAGAGAGAAAGGACAATGCACGATCGATTGCGATGATATGCCCGCGAGACGATGCAATTCGATTCGGGTCCGATGTTGGGGTTTTTGGGGGGGGCTAAAAAAGGGCTGGCTGCACTGCAAGGTTCTTTCTTGTCCATGTAATCTCGATAAAAGCGGAAGAGCAGAAAGGCCAATTTCGATTAAAGGGAAAAAGAAAGAACAAAAAGTAAGAACAGAGCCAGGAACAGAACAAAGAGCGAGCGAGGGAAGCTGAAGCTGACGGAAAAGCAATATACCCGGTGATGGGAGAAAGTGAGGGTGTGAGGGTGAGGGTGAGAACATGCCCTACCTTTTGACGACGGCGATGACGATGACGATGCTGGCGGTGGTTGATGATGGTTGATACGGATATCCCCAGGCAGGCAGACAGACAGACAGACAGACAGACAGCTGTCCGTCCGGAGTAGAGAGTGCGGTGCGAATGTCAATCCGGGGTAGCCGAACCTGGTGGTTAGCTGAGGATGCGATGGTCTCTCTTCTCGTCGTTTGGTATGTAGGAGGATCCAACAGGAATGCGTCGCCAACTCTGCAATTGCAATTGCAACTGTCAATTATCAACTACAACGTAACTAACTAACTAACTAACTAACTAACCGTCAAGGATTGGATTCGACTTTGAGAAAGAAGATATTTATCCAAAAACAAAAAAAAAAAAAAAGCCCTCCGCCTGGGAAAGGATGGTAGGAGAATTAGCCCAAGTAACAATCCAAACCCGATTGCGACCCGAGATGGAGCTCATCAAACCATCAAGCAGGAAGTATCCCCGTCTAATCCCCACCGACAGAGTCTAAAACGATCATGTCCGAAAGTTTATAAGATATATATATATATATATATATAAGGAAAAGGCCGCACAATCTGATTCTCCACCGTCTTCTCTGGTATACAACTAATTATCTTTCTCGATGTGACAAAAAAGACAGAATTCCAGAAAGCATATAAAGGAGAAAGAAAAAAAAAGATTCCGACCAGCTCGGTGCAGCTGCTATCCCTTCCAGGAGTAGTAGTAAGTACCTCGTCGCTCGAGATTAGCTAAACGACAATCGGCGCCTAAGCTCGATGTACAAAAAAGGGCTGCTGCATGCACGATTATACAAGATTGTATCCCTCAAATATAAAAAACTGATCCAAACATCCAACCCTTCGCAAAAGAACAAACAGCCGTGCCTCCCAAAACTCTTACACTCTCATCATCATGCGAATAAAAGGAAAGAACCGATAAAAGAAGAAAAGAAAGAAAAAAAGAAGATAAAAGAAGAACATCTCCAAACCGTTTCCCCTTTTGATCGACCCGGCTGACCGGGGATAACCACCCCCCCTTCCATGCCACTTTTATAAACGGAAAGGCAGAGAGAACCGCCAAGTTCAAAACGCAATGTGATCGGGAAGATCGGATACCAAAAAGGCTATCCATGCCCCTCAATCAACGGGGTGAGCGAGACCGAGAGGGAGAGGCGAGAGGTGTCCCAAAGAATTCGAATTGAAAAAATGTGAAGCTTTTTTTTTTGGCAATTGGCCAATAGGTTCTCTGCGCGCGGCATTGGCTAGCCGGGGACATCCAAAAAGTTCAGCCTCACCGTCCTCGTCTCATCCGCCCCGGCACAAGATATTCATATCACATCGGGCGTATTCGATTTCGCCCGCGGTTTCGCAAAAATGACGAAACCCAGAACAGCCTTTTACCACTATTCCCTCAGAATTTTTTTTATTTTTTTTAGAGTTTATCAATCGCATCGCTATCATGTCAAAATCCTATAACTTCCCCCCAAAAAATACAACCAATAGCCTTTCACAAAAGAGAACAGAAAGATCTATGAGCTGTACAAGTTTGAGATCGCAACTTGCGCCAGCCCTGCGACGAATATCATTGGCTGTTAGCTTTTTTCTAGTCCCCTTCTCAACTTCTTCGCCACAAATGCTTTTTGGGGTCGGGAGGACAATTTATATCGATTTCAAGCTGAAAGATCGATGTCGTCCATCGAAATAGAATAGAACAGAATAAAATAATAATTGAAGAAAAAAAAAAAGGAGATTTCCGGCAGTAATACGCATATCATCCTCACTTCCATACCAATTAGTTTTGTGTGTGTCGCATCTAGGCCATATCTGATGGAGACGGGCATCGGCATCTCGCAATGGCATCCCCAGCAGCATTCCAGCCATCGAAACATTTTCCGAATCCATCGTCACCCCTCATCATAGAATTCCAGTCCACTAAAAAAAGAGAGAGAGAGAGAGAGTGAGACTTGACCGAAAGCCCCACCAGATCACCTGACATCGCGGGGGGGGGATCCCCAAAAAAACAGTGTGATACATATGCATGTACGAACACACTTCGAAGAGCGATCGCTAAGTCGTATATTCCCCGTTAATGTTCCACGACAGGGTTGCCGGGGATGAAAGACACCCACCCTATCCATATTTTTGGCGTAGATGTTAGACCAGTTTCTATTAGCACATACCACCAAATTCTCCTCTCCTCTCTCGTCTGCAGGGGAAGATAAAAACGTAGATCAGGCCCACATGGATCGTTATAGGACTAGGAATTTACTAAATATCTATAAAATATTGATGTAGCTGGGTTGGCAACGGCGTAGTCACAGACTTATACAAATATTCAAAAAAAAGTCTTGCTTCACGTTATGTGATTCATTGGTAGTCCCGAAGAGAGAGATGAAAAGAAAAGAGGTAGGGCACTCTCACCGGAGTGCTCCTTTTTTTTTTGTCCCCTTCCAATTCAATTCACAAAAGGATCCTAAAAGAATCCCTTAAATATAGATACACCGAGAAATGGGGGGAAAACCTGAAGGTCCCCATAAAAAAATAAAATAAAGTAAAAACGTGACACTTGAGTAACACCGAAATATGATGCTGAACTTGCTAGCGTGTGTATGAACAGTTGCTGCGTGTGGGAGGAGGAAAAATAACTGAAATCCAAAAGGTCATAAGGAGGCTCGGGACATCTGGCTCAGCGGAGTAAGGACGAACGAGGCCGGTTTATTTGTAAAA